>PVLC010019067.1:0-31214 GCA_004027655.1 Graphiurus murinus | reverse complement strand
TTTTTTTTTTTTTTTTTGGCGGTACTGGGGATTGAACTCAGGGGCATTCTACCTCCGAGCTACACCCCCAGCCCTATTTTTTTATTCTTTATTTTGAAACCGAGTCTCACTAAGTTGCGGAGTGCCTCACTAGGTAGCTGAGGCTGGCTGCGAACCCGGATCCTCCGGTCTCAGCCTCCCAAATGCTGGGATTACAAGCGTGCGCCACCATGCCCGGCTATCTGCTTATATTTGAACATATACTTTCTGGATATAATCCTTTCTGGAACAAAATAAGGGTGTAATTAATAATTGTCTTTTATTACTGAAACATGACTCTGATCCAGTCTGATGGATCAGAGTAAACACTGTTTAGTTTTTTACTTTGTCTATACTTACCATCCTCCTTAGCAGGCTTTCCTACTTCTGCCTGTTTCTTTTAAGATCTATTTGAAGTATTCCACCATTAAATACACACTGGTGAACAGATTGGTGAAAGTCTTTAGTGTATCATTAAAAACATTTAAGGGCTGCTTGAGATGTAGCTCAGTGGTAGAGCACTTGCCTAGTGTGGATGAGGCCCTAGATTCAATGCTGAGTACCACAATAAAAAATAAACAGTTATGAGACAGGAAGGTCTCAGGTTCACAGCCAGCCTCAGCAAGTATTAAGACTCATCAACCTAGTAAGACACTGTTTCAAAAATAAAATAGGTCTGAGAGTGTAGCTCAGTTCTATCCCCACTACCAGACAAAATAAATATAAAAAATAAAAAAATAATATAACATAGTATATCATTTTGAAACACATGTGTTTAGCCAGGTGTGGTGGTGCATGCTTGTAATTCCAGTACTTGGGAGGCTGAGACAGGAGGATTGCAGGTTTGCAGCCAGCCTCAGCTACTTAGGTGAGGCCCTCTGCAACTTAGACCCTGTTTCAAAATAAAGAATAAAAAATAGGGCTGGGGGTGTAGCTCAGAGGTAGAATGCCCCTGATTCAATCCTCAGTTCCACACACACAAAAAAAACAATAAAATAAAAACTAAAATGTAAAATAGGGCTAGGGATATAGCTCAGAGATACAATGCCCCGGGGTGCAATCCCCAATACTACAAAAACAAATAAATACCATTTGTGTTTGATTATCCTAAAATGATTTGTAATCTCAAGATTCTGACCATTGCTATCAATCACTTGATATATTTTTCAGTTAAGTAATTGGTACATGATAAAATTATTAAAGAATGAAGTCCAGATTGAATGTAGAAGAACTTATTTGAGATACTTTTTATTTGACTTGTACTTTTTGGCTGGCCAAAAAAATTTTTTTTCTTAAATCTGATGAGCTAGATGTGGTGGCGCACACTTGTAATCCCAGTATTTGGGAGACTGAGACAGGAGGATCGCAGGTTAATGGCCAGCCTCAACAACTTAGTGAAGCCCTGTTTCAAAAAAAAAAAA
The DNA here is from genome assembly GCA_004027655.1 of Graphiurus murinus. Lineage (NCBI taxonomy): Eukaryota > Metazoa > Chordata > Mammalia > Rodentia > Gliridae > Graphiurus > Graphiurus murinus. The sequence goes on along the minus strand of PVLC010019067.1, from coordinate 29,775 downwards.
AAAAAAAAATGGGAGTGTAGTTCATTCCCCATGGTATTTATTTATTTATTTATTTTTGTTGTGGTGGTTCTGGAGATTGAATACAAGGTTGTTCTACCTCTGAGTTACACCCCAGCCTGATTTTATTTTATATTTTGAAACAGGTTCTCACTAAATTGCTGAGGGCCTCACTAAGTTACTGAGGCTGATCATACTCAAACCTACGATCCTCCTGACTCAGTCTCCCAAGTACTGTGATTATAGGCATGTGTGCCACCACACCTGACTGGCTATGTTTTTTATTTATTTAATATTTTTATTCCATAATTTATTTTATCTATCTATCTATCTATCTATCTATCTATCTATCTATCTATCTATCTATCTATCTATCTGTGATACCGGGGATTGAACCAAACCCTTTTAAAATTTATTTTTTGAAGCTCGGCATGGTGGTGCACACTTGTAATCCCAGTACTTGGGAGGCTGAGACAGGATTGCAGGTTCATGGCCAGCCTCAGCTACTTTAGTGAGTCCCTCCACAATTTAGAGACCTTGTTTCAATATGAAAAATAGGACTGGGGGGAGGGTAGATTGGAGGTTAGAATGCCCCTGGGTTCAATCCCCAGTATTGCAAAAACCAACAAAATTTTTTTTATTTATTTGTTTGTTTGTTTTTGTGGTACTGGGGATTGAACCTAGGGGCCTTCTACCTTTGAACTACACCTCCAGCTCTATTTTTTTTATTCTTTATTTTCGTACAGGGTCTCATTAAGTTGCAGAGGGCCTCACTAAATAGCTGAGGCTGACCAAAAACCTGGATCCTCTTGTCTCAGCTTCCTAAGTACTGGGATTACAAGCATATGCCACCACACCTCGCTTATTTTTTGTTTTAAAACAGAGTCTTGCTACCTTGCTGAAGCTGTCCTCAAACCTGCAATCTTCCTATTTGGGTGGTGTGTGTGCACCACCACATCAGCTATTATTCAGTAGTTTTTTAATGTTCATTTCTAACAAATTAAAAAATAACAATAAGACTATTTTTTTTTTTTTCAGTACTGGGGATTGAACTCAGGGGCATTCTACCTTTGAGCTATACCCCCAGCCCTATTTTTTATTCTTTATTTTGAAACCGAGTCTCACTAAGTTGCGGAGTGCCTCACTAGGTAGCTGAGGCTAGCTGCGAACCCAGATCCTCTGGTCTCAGCCTCCCAAATGCTGGGATTACAAGCATGCGCAACCACGCCCGGCTTACATTAGGAATATTTTTTTTTTGTTAGGACTGTCTCTAAAGATAAGAATTATTTTAGCTGGGCAGGATACTGAGATGGGAGAATCTCAGGTTTGAGGCCACTGTGCAGTAACTTAGCCTGACCCTCTTTCAAAATAAAAAATACAGAGGGCTGGGGGTGTAGCTCAGAGATAGTTCTCCCTCTGTGTTCCATCCCCAGTAACACCCCCCCGCCCCCCCCCCCAAATAGGGCTGGGGATGTAGCTGAGTGGCAAAGTACTTACCTAGCATGCACAAGGCCTCAGGTTCAATCCCCAATCTGGAACAAAAACAAATTCACACACATCTCACCACTCCCCCCCTCCCCCTTACTGGGGATTGAACTCTGGGGACATTCTTCCTCTGTTTTTTGAAAGAGAGTCTAGCTAATTTGCTGAGGATGTCACTCCTTGCTGAGGCTCTCTCCTGGAAGCTGTGACCATGTTTCAGCCTCCCAACTACTAGGATTATAGGCATGTGCCACCATGCCCGACTTCACACATATTCTTTTTTTTTTTTTCTTTTTTGTGGTGCTAGGGATTGAACCCAAGAGCTTTCTGCCTCTGAGCTACATCCCCTGTCCTATTTTTATTTTTGTTTTGAAACAGGGTTTCCTTAGGTTAATGAGAGTCTCATTACTTGCTGATACTGTCCTCCACCCTGGGATCCTCCTATCTTGGCCTCTCAAGTACTGGCATGACAGATGTGCACCACCACGCTTGGCACACATATTATTATTAAGTGTATACCTGTCTGGTTTTTGTTCTTAATTTAGAGGGAAACAGTTTTTTTGTTTTTGTTTTTATACTGGAGATTGAACCCAGAGGCATTCTACCTCCAAGGTACACCTCCAGGCCTTTTTTTTCTTTTGAAACAGTATCTCTGGGTTGCTAAGAGTCTTGATATGTTGCTGAAGCTCTCCTTGAACCTGCAATCCTCCTGTCTCAGCCTCCCAAGTACTGGAGTTACAGGCATGCACCACCACATTTAGCTGGGAGAATAATTTTTAAAATGTTGTATATCTTTTCCTTTGATCATTGTGCTCTGTATACAAAGTTGCCCAAATCAGAAGAATGTAAATTAAAATATGATCTGATTTCTTCATTTTCAAGTTGACAATTTTTTTTTTCAGGAATTACAAAAATGTTGTGAAAAAAGAATGAGATTAAAATTCTCTGGAAGAGCCAGATGTGGTGGTGCATGCTTATAATCCCAGTACTTGGGAGGCTGAGACAGGAGAATCCCAGGTTTGCAGCCAGCCTCAGCTAGTGAGGCTTTCCACAGCTTAGTGAGACCCTGTTTCAAAAATAAAGAATAAAAAATAGGACTAAGGGTAAAGGTCGGAGGTAGAATGCCTCCAAGTTCAATCCCTAGTACTGTAACAAAAATAAAATAAAATCTCTGGAAAATATTTTCCTTTGAAATGTTAAAAGCCTAACCAGGAGTTGTGGTGCGTGCCTGTAATCACAATACTTAGGAGGCTGAAACAGGAAGACTTCAGGTTCATGGCCAGCCTCAGCAACTTAGTGAGGCCCTGTTTCAAAATAAAAAATAAAATAGGGCTGGGGATGTAGCTCTGAGGTAGAATGCCCGTGTGTTCAATCCCCAGTAACACACATACACACACACACACACAGAGTTAAAAAGCCTAAATGATCATATCACTTGACCCAAATTCAACTTATAACAGGTATCTTAACATACTTTCAAAGAAACAATATTTATGTACTATTTATATTGAATATATTTTTAATACGAAGAATTTGGAAAAACCTTAAATGTACAACAATAGGGACTTTACTTAAACTATAGCATAACCTTTTGTCTTTGTGGTACTGGGGACTGAACCCACGGGCATTCTACCTCAGAGCCCTATTTTTCTACCTCCCAGCCCTATTTTTTATTTATTTTGAAACAGGGTCTCACTAAGTTGTGGAGGGCCTCACTAAGTAGCTGAGGCTGGCCGTGAACTTGGATCCTCCAGTCTCAGCCTCCCAAATACTGGGATTACAAGTGTGTGCCACCCAGTTGCTATCTGCATATATGAGCAATTATACTGACTCTTCTGCTATGGCTACATTGGCGTCTCAAAGTCTGGAGATTGCCCCTAGGATGTGTAGATGAAAGACCCTCCTACTTCTTAGAAAGTAAATATATGACCCTAAAGGAGTATGGTTTTATGACTCTAGAAAGTTTGCTTTACCAGGCTATGTTAAGAATGTGGGCTATACGTGTAAAACAAAGAAGTGGTGCTATTTGTGATCTGACAATGATTGATATGTCATAAATGTCTATGTAACCCTGTTGTACTCAAGAAATGTATAAAAAATCAGTGCTGAAAAAAAATTAATTAATTAAAAAAAAAAGTGTGTGCCACCACGCCCATCTTATAGCATAGCCTTTTGATGACAAGTTGTATAACCTAAAAGTTATGTTTTACGAGAATGTTTAATGGTTTTACAAAATGGTTACAAAAGGGTATTAAATGTGAAAGCAGAGCCGGGCATGGTGGTGCATGCTTGTAATCTCGGTACTTGGGAGACTGAGATAGGAGAATTGTAGGTTCAAAGCCAGCTTTGGTAGCTTAGCAAGGCTCTCAGCAACCTAGTGAGACCCTAATTCCAAATAAGGAATAAAATCGAGCTTGGGGTGTAGCTTAGAGGTAGAATGCCTCTGTGTTCAATCCCCAGTACCAAAAAAAAAAAAAATGGGAAAGAGGTACGAAACATTTTTTAACATGAGTTCAGTGATTAAAGAAATGTAAAAGCTGGGCGTTGTGGCACACACTTATAATCCCATTTCTTGGAAGGCTGAGACAGGAGTATCACAGGTTCGCTGCCAGCCTCAGCTACCTAGGCCCTCTGCAACTTAGTGAGACCCTGTTTCAAAATAAAGAATGAAAAATAGGCCTGGGAGTGTAGTTTGGAGGTAGAATGCTCCTGGCTTCAATCCTCAATACTGAAAACAAAACCAAAAAAAGAAATGTAAAAACTTTTAAGGACATATATTCAGAAAAGATATGTAGAATCATAGGCTTTCATAGTTAGGAAGTTGGATAGTGTGGAATGCTGCTCTTGAAGATATATATTTGGGGAGGGGTACCGGAAATTGAACCCAGGGGCATTCTACCTCTGAGCTATACCTTCAGCCCATTTTTTAAAAAAGTTTGTTTTGAAACAGGGTCTCACAACGTTGCGGAGCCTTGAGCTTACAGTCTTCCTGTCTTAGCTTACCAAGTACTAGGATTATAGGCATGGGCCACGGTGTGTGCCACCATGCCCAACTCTTGAAGTATATTTCTATATTTAATACTATAATTTTTTCTTCTAAGTTGAAGTGTGATTATTTTGATTTATTTCAGAATAAAGGTTGACTAATAATTTCTAAATTAATAGTATTTGGAAGTTTTGCTATTGGTTGTGGTTGTTAAATCATTTGTCCATGTTAAATAGTTATACAGAAATGGATCCTGTTATTATTGCTTCTGAAGGAGTAGAGAAATTCAAAAATGAAAATTTTGAAATCATTATTGTTGATACAAGTGGCCGCCATAAACAAGAAGACTCTTTGTTTGAAGAAATGCTTCAAGTTGCTAATGCTATAGTAAGTAGCTTTCCATGGTACCCCATTTTAAGGACTTTGGTTAAATTAATTATAAAATCTAATTGAGTTTATTGCCAATATAAATTATTCCTAGCATGTAAGATAGATTCTAAGTAATTTATTTGGGGCATTGGTATCTGTGTGATTAGGACTTAATCTCATCATTTATTCTCCAATATAGAAAAAAATAATGAAAAAGTAAGAATTAACCTTAGCAGCATACACCTGTAATCCCAGTACTTAGGATTGGCTGAGACAGGAAGATTACAGATTCGATACCAACCTCAGCAATGTTAGGCTTACTCTCAGCAACCTAGCAAGACCCTGTTTGAAAAATAAATAAAAAGGGCTCAGGGTGTAGCTCATAGGTAAAATCCTGGGTTCAAGCCCCAGGACCACAAAAACAAAAAAGAGTTAATGGTAATAACTGTTGAATTTCCTTTTTGTGTGTTATTTAAATTCAAGTGGAGAGCTGGGCATGGTGGTCCACACTTGGGAGGCTGAGACTAGTGGATCACGGGTTCGCTGCCAGCCTCACCTACTTAGTGAGACCCTGTTTCAAAAATAAAGAATAAAAAATAGGGCTGGGGTATAGCTCGGAGGTAGAATGCCCCTGGGTTTCATCCCTAGTACCACAAAAAAATTTTTTTTAAAAAAATTCACATAGAAACCATACTTTAGACGAGTTTTTTGAAAATTAAGCATTTAGCTGGGCATGGTGGCATATGCCTGTAATCCCAGTACTTGGGAAGATGAAACAGGAAGATCATAGGTTCAAGGACACTCTCCGCAGGTAGGGAGACTCTCATCAGCCTAGTGAGACCCTGTTTCCAAATAAGAAATAAAATTGGGCTGGGAAGTGTAGCTCAAAGGTAGAATGCCTCTGGGTTCAATCCCTGGCACCACAAAAAAAAAAAAGAAAGCATTTAATCATAATCATCATTTAGGTTCTTTTCTTTAAAATTGTGATGGAAATAACTTGGGAAGAGGTTTATAGATATCTGTAGCATATATTAATAACTTGTGTTTTGTCATTGGCATGTTGGCAGGAAATCTTCGTTAATGCTAATAAGTTTCTTTTTAGTAATGTTATAATTTTGACCAAGTTGAGCAAGGAAATAGCCTCAGTCTATTTTACTCATTTTTTTAAGCATATACTCTTCCACTTTATATTTTATCTGATTTGCTTTTGCTGTTGCTTTGCTTAGAATGCCATTCTTTCAGATCTTTGCATAATTTTTTCTTTATTCATGCCTCAGCTCAAACATTACTGCTAGAGAGACTTTCCCGGACTACCGTACATAAAGAGGCCTCTCATAGCTTTTCTTCTGTATATCATGAGGACCATGGTTTTCTTAACCACCTCTTTGTCCTCGGGACCTATTCTACCTAAATCATAATATTCCCTCAACAAATTTTTTGTTTTGTTTTGTTTTGTTACTGGGGATTGAACACCAGGGTCATTCTACCTCTGAGCTACACCCCCAGCCTTATTTTTAATTTTGAAACAGGGTCTCACTAAATTACAGAGGGCCTCGATAAATTACTACAACCTGTGATCTTCCTGTCTCAGCCTCCTAAGTGCTGGTATTATAGGTGTGTGCCGCCATGCCTGGCTTAATAAGTATTTATTGATTGAAGAGTTATTTATTGTAAATATTCCATAGTTTCTTTTCTTTTTTTTTTTTTTTTTTTTTTTTTTTTTTTTTTTTTTGCGGTACTGGGGATTGAACTCAGGGGCATTCTACCTCCGAGCTACACCCCCAGCCCTATTTTTTTATTCTTTATTTTGAAACCGAGTCTCACTAAGTTGCGGAGTGCCTCACTAGGTAGCTGAGGCTGGCTGCGAACCTGGATCCTCCGGTCTCGGCCTCCCGAATGCTGGGATTACAAGCGTGCACCCCTACGCCCGGCTTATTCCATAGTTTCTAATGATAAAATTTAAGATCAGTAAATATATGTCTTTTCTATTTAAACTTTCTAGCAACCTGATAACATTGTTTATGTGATGGATGCCTCCATTGGGCAGGCTTGTGAAGCCCAGGCTAAAGCTTTTAAAGATAAAGTAGATGTAGCCTCAGTAATAGTGACAAAACTTGATGGTCATGCAAAAGGAGGTGGTGCACTTAGTGCGTAAGTATTTATACTCTTTTCTGAGTCTTGGTCTTAGATAATGTGTGTGTATTTGTGTGTGTGTGTGTGTGTGTGTGTGTGTGTGTGTGTGTGTGTATTTATGAGTTTCTTATTTAAAATATATTCCAATAGTGGACCTAATATGGTCTATAAAAGAAGTTTAAGTAAAAACAGAATTTTGGAGCCTCTCTGATATAGTTCTGTTGTAACCAGTGAATAGAAATTTGAGTTTTGTGCCTTTGCCTATTTACCTTTGTAAATCTACTGGAACTTGTTTTCTTTTTTGAGGTTATTTCATTTTTTATTTTTTGTGCAGAGTTGCTGCCACAAAAAGTCCAATTATTTTCATCGGTACAGGGGAACACATAGATGACTTTGAACCTTTCAAAACACAGCCTTTCATCAGTAAACTTCTTGGTATGTATGATGGTGGGGATATAGGAAAATCTCTGAGAAATAATATGGATCTTTGGGATAGATTAAGAGTTTAATCCTTTCCTTACTACCAAGCTAAATAAAATCATCTTCTAGGACTGTTTTCTTCACCTGTAAAATAAGGGTGATAGTCTGCTTCCTATGGCAACAGGGATTAAATGAAGTATTAATGTGCTGGGTATGGTAGTGCATGCTTGTAATCTCAGTATTTGGGAGGCTGAGCCTGGAGCATCCAGGTTTGCGGCCAGCCTCAGCTGCTTAGTGAGACCCAGTTTCAAAATAAAGAATAAAAAAAAAATAGGGCTGGGGGTATAGCTCGGAGGTAGAATGCCCCTGGGTTCCATCCCCAGTACCACGGGGGAAAAAAGAAAAAGAAGTACTAATGCAAAATTTTTTGGAAAAGTTTTAGAGCACAGTACAAAAATATGCGGTTGTAGTAATAGCAGTTGTAACTTCAGTAAAACGTGTGTCTGTGTGTGTGTTTGTGTGTTTTTTTTACTGGGGATTGAATAACCAGAGGCTTTCTACCTTCAAGTTATGACTCCAGCCCAATTTTATTTCTTATTTGGAAGCAGGGTCTCCTTATGTTGATGAGAGTCTCATTACTTGCTGAGACCCTCATCAAACCTGTGATCCTCAGCCTCCCAAGTACTAGGATTACATGTGTGCACCACCACACCCAGCTCAGTAAAACTATTAAAGTGTCTCAATGTGGTATTTATTAGAAAGCATGGAATTTGGAGTTAAGTCCTGGGCTGGATTCCTTACTTTGTCTCTGCATCGGTTTTTTCCCTGTAAAATGTAGTAAGAATCCCTGCTGGGTGTGGTGGTGCACGCTTGTTATCCCAGTACTTGGGAGGCTGAGACAGGAGGATTGCAGGTTCATGGCCAGCCTCAGCTACTTAGTGAGACCCTCCCCAAGTTAGTGAGACCCTGATTCAAAGAATAAAAAATAGGGCTAGGGGTATATTTCAGAGGTAGAATGCCCCTGGATTCAATCCCCAGTGCCACCAAAAAAAAAAAAAAAAAAAAAATCCCTAACCTAACCTGCCATCTTGCATGGTTATTATGTATTTATGTATGTGAATGTGTTTTGTATAATGTAAAGCTAGGTATACTGGTGCTAATTTTTCTTCTTTGGGTCTTACAGGTATGGGTGATATTGAAGGACTGATAGATAAAGTCAACGAGTTGAAGTTGGATGACAATGAAGCACTTATAGAGAAGTTGAAACATGGTATATGAGTAGCAAGAGCATTGATCTCATAGCTCCTCTTGATTTTTCTTTGATAAAGCTACTATTCATTTAATATGTTAATATCTGTTAGTAGAGTCAGTTCTTCAAATGTTTATTGCTTTAAATGGCTTATATGCAAATCATTTAATTCTTAGGTATCTGAGCAGTTACAGAATTGAGTGTTTATTTTCTTGTAATCAAATTATATTAAAGTTAAAATTGAGACTTTCATTGGATTCCTCAAAGAAAAACAGATGAAAGTAAGTTAGAACATGCTCTTCCAGTCTGTTTTCTTCTAAGGTATATATGTATTATAAAATATGCAAAAATAAAATTAAAAGGATGAGTTTAAACACACACACACACACACACACACACACACACTCTCTCTTCATTGCACATGAAAGATCACTCCTATAGAGAAGTATATCACAGTGACTAAGAGGTTTAAGGTTTTTAAATATAACATGCCTGGGTTTGTATCTGAACTGTTTTTTTAGCTAATTTTTCTAATTATTTGGCTTTCATTTCTTTATCTGTAAAAAATAGATATTACCTCATTTGGTTGTTAAGATTGCATTAGCTAGCCGGGCGTAGTGGCGCATGCTTGTAATCCCAGTATTTGGGAGACTGAGACTGGAGGATCCGGGTTCGCGGCCAGCCTCAGCTACCTAGTGAGGCACTCCGCAACTCAGTGAGACACTGTTTCGAAATAAAGAATAAAAAATAGGGCTGGGGGTGTAGCTCAGAGTTAGAATGCCCCTAGGTTCAATCCCAGTACTGCAAAAAGAAAAAAAAAATTGCATTAGCTGATATATATGAAATGTCCAGCACATCATAAGCACTCAACATGTATTATTGACCATTCCATTTTTTTCTCAAAATGATCTTTTCATGTGGCTGCATACTATTCTGTCTTTTTCTTCCATCTTGTTCACCTTACCAGGTACTCTGGCCTTTACTTCTCTCTTAATTGTTGTTTTTCAGGGATCATTTTAGGCCATCTTTCTCTGGAGCTTTAAACTCATTGATCTGTATGTTTATTAGACCATTCCTGGATGTTCCATAGACGTCTGGAATTCAGCATATCCTTATCTTCCCTTTACAACCTCCCACCCCATTATTATCATCGGTGAATGTTAACAGCATTTGTCTTGTTGCCAGAGTCAAAAGCTTGGGTGTCCTTATATCTTCCTCATTCTGTCCACCCTTGACCACATCAGTTATCTAGTCCTACTGATTCTTTTTTTTTGGGGGGGGGGGTACTAGGGATTGAACTCAGGGGCATTCTACCTCCGAGCTATACCCCCAGCCCTATTTTTTATTATTTATTTTGAAACCGAGTCTCACTAACTTGCGGAGTGCCTCACTAGGTAGCTGAGGCTGGCCGCGAACCCAGATCCTCCGGTGTCAGCCTCCCAAATGCTGGGATTACAAGCGTGTGCCACCACGCCCGGCTAGTCCTACTGATTCTATTTCCTAAATATTTCCATTCTATCTCCTCTCCAGTTGTCCTGCAACTATACTAGCTTATCTCTTATCTAGATTGCTTATTTAAAGTATTTTAGCAGATCTTCCAGCTTCCCAGATTATTTATTTATTTATTTACTCTATTGGGGATTGAACCCAGGGGCATTCTACCTCCGAGCTATACCCCAGCCTTTCAAGTACTGGGATTACAAGCATGCGCCACCATGCCTGGCCGGATTTTATTTTTTATTTTGAAACAGGATCTCACTAGGTTGATGAGATCTCACTACTTGCTAAGGTTGTCCTTGAACCTGTGATCCTTTTGTCTCAGCCTCCCAAGTACTGGGATTATAGACATGCACTACCATGTCCGGCTTGATCTGTGTTTTATACTGCCCAAATTTAAAAAATTAAAGTCAGATCTTTAAAAATGCAAACCTAATCCCATTTCTACCTTTCATAAAATTCTTCTGTCACTTCCTGTTGTCCTAAAGACGTTTTTAAATGATTCTGCCATCTAGCCCATGTCTTCCACACTATGTTTTGGCACTGTTGTATTTGGCAGTCTGTGTGCCAGCCATACTGAACTTCTTTTAGTTTCCCAAACGTACATTGCTGTTTCTCACCTAGGCCTTGCATGGCCTTTGCTATTCCCTTTGCCCAAGAAGCACATCCTCTCTTCTTCCTACCACTACCTGCTTTTCTCTTGGCTAAGCTGGCTAACTCATACTTCACATCTCTCCTTAAATGTCTTTCTTTAGGGACATTTTATTTAATCCCTAGGCTAAGTTAGAATCCTAATCCTCTATTATATGTTTTCATCGTATCCTATAATTATTGTAATATTCATCACAATTATTTAATGTATGTCTTTTTTTTTTTTTTTTTTTTTTTTCTTCTTCAGTACTGGGGATTGAACCCAGGGGCATTCTACCTCTGAGCTACACCCCCCAGTCCTATTTTTTATTATTTATTTTGAAACAAGGTCTCACTAAGTAGTGGAGGGCCTCACTAAATAGCGGAGGCTGATCCTCGTGTCTCAGCCTCTCAAGTACTGGGATTACAAGTGTGCGTCACCATGCGTGGCGATATCATGCCCCAGTCTTTTCTGCTTGTGAAGGTGAAGCTAGAGTTCATAGTTGTGTTCTTCATCTTTTATGTTCACAGTACCTAGCTCAGTATCTAGCATTAGTAAATATTGAATGAATTAACTCTTTTTTGCCTGATTTTCTCTCCCTGCCTTCCTCTAAATAACCCTAGCACTATTTCTATATATCACTCCCAAGCTCTCCACTTTCTGTCTTCTTGCTTTCTTATGTCTCTACATTTTTGTTTCTGTTTCTAATATTCTCCTTATTTCTGAGGTCACCAAAGACCACTTAATTTCTACATGTAGTGAACATTTTCATAATCCTTAGTTCCTAATATTTGACAATATTTCTGCCTTTTTTGTTTTTAAAATTGAGTTCCATGTTGGTGGATTTCTGTTATCATAGCTTCAATGATTTCTTTATAAATGGAAAATATATATTTGAATTTTAAACATAATATTAAATTAACCCTGTTTAATTCTGCATTTCTAGCTGCCTCCTATAATTTTTTTTTCAAATATTGTACAACCATTTCAAATACAGAGCACCTGAAGCAAATAGCTTTTCTGTTTCTATCTTTAGGAAATAAACAGAAAATACTCTGTTCTTTACCTTGTTCCCCTCTCTCTTTTTAATTGAAGTCAATTTATATATAATATAATGCTCACATTGTAAGCATACCATCCCATCTCTTTTATTTTTTTATTATTCAAATGTACAGTAACCCATACCTCATAAAAACAAAACAAACACAACAGAATATTCCCATTACTTTTTTTTGTGGTACTGGGGATTGAACCCAGAGGTATTCTTCCGTCAAACTACACTCCCAGTCTGATTTTATTTCTTACTTGGAAACAGGGTCTCACTAGATTGGTAAGAGTCTCACTACTTTGTCCTCGAACCTGTGATCCTCTTGCTTCAGCCTCCCAAGTACTGGGATAGGCATGTGCCACCATGCCCGGCTCCCATTACTTTTTTTTGTGTGTGTGTGTGGTACAGAGGATTAAACCCAGAGGTATTCTACCTTCGAGCTACACCCCCAGCTCTATTTTTTTTATTATTTTTGAAACAGAGACTCATTAAGTTGTGGAGGGCCTCACTAAGTAGCCAAGGCTGACAGCGAAGTTGCGATCCTCCTGTCTCAGCCTCTCAAGTACTGAAATTACAAGCATACGCCACCACACCCAGCTAATATTCCCATTACTCTAGAAAGTTTGGTGGTGCGAAGCTGGGCATGGTGGCGCACGCTTGTAATCCCAGCATTCGGGAGGCTGAGACCGGAGGATCCTGGTTCGCGGCCAGCCTCAGCTACCTAGTGAGGCACTCTGCAACTTAGTGAGACTCGGTTTCAAAATAAAGAATAAAAAATAGGGCTGCGGTGTAGCTCGGAGGTAGAATGCCTCTGAGCTCAATCCCCAGTACCGCAAAAAAAAAAAAAAAAAAGAAAGTTTGGTGGTGCGCTATTTCATTTTTTTAGTTTGTTTGTTTTTGCAGTACTGGGGATGGAACCCAGGGACATTCTACCTCTGAGCTACACCTCTAGCCCTTTTTATTCTTTATTTTGAAACAAGGTCTCACTAAGTTGCAGAGGGCCTCACTAAATAGCTGAGGCTGGCCATGAACCTGTGATCCTCCTGTCTCAGCCTCCCAAGTATTGAGATTATAAGTGTGTGCCACCATGCCTGACTCCCTATTTCATTTTTAAAATACTTCATATTTTAGAAATTGTAGAATATGTCCTTTTATCTTGTTTCTTTGACTCAGCATTTTTCTTTTTTCTCAGTACTGGAGATCAAACTCAGGGGTATTCTACCTCTGAGCTCTATTCCAGCATTATTTTATTTTTTGGTCATACTAGGGATTGAACCCAGGGGCATTCTACCTCCAAGGTACACCCCCAGCCATGTTTTTTATTCTTTAAGTTGCAGAGGGTCTCACTAAGTAACTGAGATTGGCCGTGAACCTGCAATCCTCCAGTCTCAGTCTCTCAAGTACTGGGATTACAAGCGTGTGCCACTACACCTGACAACTATTTTTTATTTTTAAACAGGGTCTTGCTATGTAATTGCATCCTTGCCTCAAACCTGCCATCTTCCTGTCTCAGCCTCCCTAGCATAATATTTTTGATAGTTGTCCATGTTGTTATATGCATCTGTAATTCTTTTCATTGCCGAATAGTATTTTATCCACAGGCTATCCATTTTTCTGGTCATGAATAGCCATGCTATTTAAGAAACTTCACATAACCTAAAATGTTTTTACTATTTTCGATTCTCAGCAACATGTGGAATTCTGTATTTCACATATTTTTTCGCTTTTTGTATTGTCAAGCCTTTTAATTATAGTCATCCTAGTAGTTGTGTGCCTTCTTTTCAAGGTCCTCTGTATTTATATACATCCAACTTCTCTGATAGAATGTGAACTTCCCTGGGATAGAATCTGTCTACAACCCCATATATTCCCTATAGTATTCATTCCATTTTGTGCATAGTAACTTCTCAATAGTGAGCTGTGGTGTTACACACCTGAAATCCTAGCACTTGGGAGGCTGAGACAGGAGGATCACACGTTTGAGGCCAGCCTCAGCAACTTAGTGAGACCCTGTTTCAAAATAATAAATAAAAGCCAGGAGTGGTGTCATACTTGTAATCTCAGTACTTGGGAGACTGAGACAGGAGGATAACAGTTTCAAGGCCAGCCTCAGTAACTTAAGGCCCTCTGCAATTTAGTGATACCCTGTTTCAAAATAAAAAGAATAAAATAGGGCTGGGGGTAGAGCGCAGAAGTAGAAGGCCCCTGGGTTCCATCCTCAGTACCACAAAAATAAATAAGCAAACATAAATAAAATAATAATAAAATCAGGCAAGGGTTGTAGTTTAGGGGTAAAAGATCCCTGGGTTCAATCCTCAGTACCAAAAAACAAAAAATAGAGTAATTGTTCAATGAATATTTATTAATTGAATATTTTATATTTCAGGATGAATCCACGAGGAAAAGGTTAGTTTTATTGAATGGAAATGTATATCATCTAATATATCTAAATCATTTATTTTGTATTTCAGGTCAGTTTACATTGCGAGACATGTATGAACAATTCCAAAATATCATGAAAATGGGCCCCTTCAGTCAGATCTTGGTTAGTTAAGCTTAGAAGTTTCTCTGTACCTCTTTTTGTTGTTAAAATTTCTGAGAATGTATATACTTGTTTTCATTATTTAGATAAAAATATACCTTTTAAAACTTTGTTTCAGTATTAAAGCTAATATTTACATGTAGACTTCCTGTATAATCTTAAGTTACTAATGACTTCATGCTTAAATTTGTTTTAGGGAATGATCCCTGGTTTTGGAACAGATTTTATGAGCAAAGGAAATGAACAAGAGTCAATGGCAAGGTTAAAGAAATTAATGACGATAATGGATAGTATGAATGACCAAGGTATGATGGCAGATTTCTTGACTTGGGACAGTGTTCTGAATATCAGCAAGTGGAAAGTTTCACTTTTCAGGGCTGGGGATATAGCTCAGTGATAGAGCTTGCCTAGCATGCGTAAGGCCCTGGGCTTGATCCCTACCACCACCACAAAAATCAACCTATCTATCTATCTATCTATCTATCTATCTATCTATTGTTTTCTTGTTACAAGATGGAGGAATTTTAGATTAAAAGATTATTTTTAAGCTGGGCGTGATGGCACATGCCTGTAATTCCAGTACGAGGGAGGCTGAGACAGGAGGATTGCAGGTTCAAGACCAGCCTCAGCAACAGCAACTTAGTTAAATTCTCTTAAGTAAATTCTCAACAAACTAGTGAGACCCTGTTTCAAAACAAAAAACATTACCAAAAAAAAAAAAGCTGGGGTTGTAGCTTGGAGGTAGAACGCCCCTAGGTTCAATCCCTGGTACCAAAAAACAAAGATTATTTTCAAGCTGGGTATAGTAGTGCATACCAAAATTTCAATACTTAGGAGACTGAGACAGGAAGATGGCAGGTTCCAGGACAGCCTTAGCAACATAGCAAGACCCTGTTTCAAAACAAAAAATAAAAGGACAACCTCAGCAACATAGCAAGACCCTGTTTCCAGACAATAAATAAAAAGGCCTTGGGGTGTAGCTTGGAAGTAGAATGACCCTGGGTTCAATCCCTAATACTACCACCAAAAAAAAAAATTAAAAATATATACATATATGTCTATATATAAACTACATACATATATAAAACACATATATAAGCTGGGTGTGGTGGCTCACGCTTGTAATCCCAGTACTTGGGAGGCTAAGACTGGAGGATCTGGGTTCGCGGCCAGCCTCAGCTACTTATTGAGGTCCTCTGCAACTTAGTGAGACCCTGTTTCAAAATAAAGACTAAAAATAGGGCTGGGGATGTAACTCAGAGGTAGATTGCCTCTGGGTTCAATCCATAGTACTGCAAAACAAAACAAAACAAAAAAACCAAACACATATATATATTTTTTAAAGTAGATTTATAGTAAAGTGACGTTGAGACAGGTGGAGCAAACAGCCTTGGCAATTTAGTGACACCATCAGCAACTTAGGTAGACTCTGTTTCAAAATAAAAAAGGGCTGGGCATGGTGGTACATGCTTCTAATCCCAGTACTTGGGAAGCTGAGACAGGAGGATCGCAGGTTCGTGGAAGTCTCAGCAAGTAGTGAGACTCATCAACCTTGCAAGACCCTGTTTCAAAATAAAAGTAAAATAGGGCTGGGGGTATATAGCTCAGAGGTTGAATGCCCCTGAGTTCAATCCCCAGTGTCACAAATAAATAAACAAACAAACAAATAAAAAGGGCTAGGGGTGTATTTCGGGGGTAGAACACTCCTGAGTTCAATCCCCAGTAACAACAAGTAGTTAACCAGGCATGGTAACACATATATAATCCCAGTACTCCCTGACACAGGCATATCAAAGGTTTGTCAGTCTCAATGTGAGACCCCATTTCAAAACAATAAAATAGGGCTGGAGGTGTAGCTCAGAGGTAGAACACCCATAGGTTTAATCTCCAGTAATTCCCCCTCACACACAAACACAAAAATTAGTAATTATTGCCAGGTATGGTGGTGCATAACTATAATTAAGAGCTGAGACAGGATTCCAGGTTTGAGGCAAAACCCTCAGCAACTTAGTGAGGCCTGTTTAACAAAAGGGGATGGGGGAGTTGGGGGTATAGCTTGGAGGTTATATGCCCCTGGGGTCAATCCCTAGTGCCTAGCTCTCCAAATGGAAATGTGTGGAATTTCAAAGGTGCTCGCTCACATGTTCTGTTTTACTTAATTTGTAGCTGGGCGAGGTGGCACATGCCTGTAATCCCAGTACTTAGGAAGCTGAGACAGGAGGATCACAACATTTGTTAAATGTACATGATGGTTTAACAATTATATTTGTTTTTCTGTATATGAGATATTTCATAGTATAAAAGGAGAAAAATTAAGCTGGGCCTGGTGGCGCATGCTTGTAGTCCTAGTACTTGAGAGCCTGAGACTAGAGAATCTCAGATAGCCTCAGCTACTTAGTGAGGCTCTCCACAACTTAGTGAGACCATTTCAAAATAAAGAATAAAAAATAGGACTAGGAGTGTAGCTCGGAGGTAGAATGCCCCTGGGTTCAATCCTCAGTTCCACAAAAAAATAAAATAAAAGGAGAAAAATTAGGCCGGGTGTGGTGGCACATGCTTGTAATCCCAGTGTTTGGGAGGCTAAGACGGGAGGATCACAAGTTTGAGGCCAGCCTCAGCCACTTAGTGAGGCCATCTGCAACTTAAGTGAGACCCTGTTTCAGAATAAAGAATAAAAAATGGGTTGGTAGAATGCCCCTGAGTTAATCCCCAGTACTGAAAAATAATAAAAAAATAAGTAAATAATAATATAAATAAATAAAGAGAAAACTAGTTCTCTTTTAAAAAACATACCTGCTAAACTCTGCTTTGATGATGAATGATAATTGTAGGTTAAATGAAAGTAATTGGTCCTTGCCTACAGAACTGGACAGTACCGATGGTGCCAAGGTTTTTAGTAAGCAACCAGGAAGAATCCAAAGAGTAGCAAGAGGATCAGGTGTGTCAACGAGAGATGTTCAAGAACTTTTAACACAATATACCAAGTTTGCACAGATGGTAAAAAAAATGGGAGGTATCAAAGGACTCTTCAAAGGTAAGAAAAATTATGTAACTATTATTAATTAACACACTGAAAAAAAGTAGTTGAGAAACCAAATATTAAAGTCAGGAGTAAAGCCAGGCATGGTGGCATGTGCCTATAATCCCAGTACTTGGGAGGCTGAGATAGGAAGATTGCAGGTTTGAGGACAGCCTAGCAAGTAGTGAGACTCTCATCAACTTAGTGAGACTCTGTTTCAAAATAAGAAAAAAATAAAGTCAAGGAGTACCATCCTTATTGGGAAATTTACTGCTGCCTTTCATGCTCTAGCTAAGTACAACCAGGATTTATGTTGTCTGTGATTTATTTGTTTTTAGATTCGAGGTAATAGAAATTAATGTTGAAAAAAGTAAATATAATAGTTTTATTTTTATGAACACACACACATACACATATATATATTTTAGAAACCTTAGAGAATCTAGGAAAGCATAAGAAGATAATTTAAATACACATTACCTTACTCCTCCGAATTTCATTGATCCTATTGCAAATAATGGTTGCTATAACTGCTACTTTCTTCTAATAAATTATGATTATTTTTACATACTGTCAGATATTCCTCAAAATACGTGTTTAAGCCAGGTGTGGTGGTGCACGCCTGTAATCCCAGTCCTTGGGAGGCTGAGACAGGAGAAATACAGGTTCAAGGACAGCCTCAGCAACTTAGCAAGACCCTCAGGAACTTAGCCAGATCTTGTTTCAAAAAACAAAAAATAAAAAGGGCAGGAGGTATATCTTGGACATAGAATGCCCCTAGGTTCAATCCCCAGTGCCACGAAATGTGTTACTGCTGATATTCCAGTTATGTGTTTGTCTTTTTTTTTTGGCAGTGCTGGGATCCACCCCAGGACTTTGTGCCTGTTAGTGTACTTTTGTTTAATATAATGCCTCTTGTTGGACAGTTTGGTTGATTTGTCTGCCTCCCTCTCCTCTCTCCTCTCTCCCCCCTAGACTTTTTTTTATCTTCAAACAGGGTCTTGGGAAGTTGATAAGGCTGGCCTCAAACCTGTGATCTTCCTATTTCAGCCTCCTGAGTACTGGGATTACACATGGGTACCACCACACCCAGCTGACCTTGACCATTCTTGATAGAACTACGGCAGATCCATCACCCACATGCTATCTAAGCATTGATTCTTCAGTAAAGGCACAACAGAAATGAAGTGGGCAGTTAATTTGTCACATCAAACCTTCTATAGTTTTTAGAAATTTTAAGTCCTGAAAAACAAACTTTTAGAACAAATCACCAATAAACATAGAATCCATACCTTCCACAGATTTATTAATCATGGTTTTTTTGGGGGGGAGGTACTGAGGATTGAACCCAGGGGCATTTTACCTCTGAGCTACACCCCCCCAGTCCTATTTTTTATTCTTTATTTTGAAATAGTGTCTCACTAAGTTGTGGTGGGCCTCACCAAGTAGCTGATGCTGGCCACAAACCTGTGATCCTCCTGTCTCAGCCTCCCAAATACTGGGATTACAAGTGTGCTCCATCATACCCAATTTACAGATTTTATATATACTTAATCATAAAACACACCTTTTCTTTCAGTCTTAATTCACATAATTTATTCAGATTAGGCAGCTGTGACCAGAGAATCAGAGACAGTTTCGGTTTTCATTTTTATTAAATGCTCCTGAAGCTGGGCATATATGTATATCCTATAATTCTAGTACTTGGGAGGATGACACAGGAGGATCACCAGTTCGAGGCCAACCTCGGCAATTTAGTGAGACACTGTTTCAAAATAAAAATTTGGAGGTTTAGCTCAAAGGTAAAATGCCCCTAGGTTCAACCTGTGATACCAAGAAAAAAGAAAGAAAAAAAAATCTGACAAGTACCACAGATAATGGAAATAAAGAATAAAGCCGGGCATGGTGGCACACGCCTGTAATCCAAGTACTTGGGAAGCTGGGACAAGAGGATTACAGATTTGAGGACAGACTTAATAAGCAGTGAGATGCTCATCCACTTAGCAAGACCCCATTTCAAAATAAAACTAAAAAAAGCCCGGTGTGGTGACACATGCTTGTAATCCCAGTACTATGGAGGCTGAGACCAGAGGATCCAGGTTCCTGGCCAGCCTCAGCTACTTAGTGAGGCCCTCTGCAACTTCGTGAGACCCTATTTCAAAATAAAGAATAAAAAATAAGAGGCTGAGACTGGAGGATCTGGGTTTATGGCCAGCCTCAGCTATTTATTGAGGCCCTCCGCAACTTAGTGAGACCCTGTTTTCAAGTAAAATATAAAATAGGTCTGGGGGTATAGCCTGAAGGTAGAATGCCCCTGGGTTCCATCCCCAGTACCACACACACACACAAAAAAAAGGCTAGGAGTGTAACTTGGAGGTAGAATGTCCCTGAGTTCAATCCCCAGTACTGGGGGAGGGGGGGGGATAGGGCTGGGGGTGTAGCTTGGAAGGAGAATTCCCCTGGGTTCTATCCCCAGTAAAACACATACACACACAAACACACATACACACACACACACACTGAAGTAATAGAAAGTATTTTGTTGGGATGATAAGATTGTTCCTTGTATTTATTCACATCATCAAACTTTCTTTGCTGCCTTGGTTATATTACATCCTATAGTGATTCAATATCTGTTTTTGTTTTTTCAGGTGGTGACATGTCCAAGAATGTGAGCCAGTCACAGATGGCAAAATTGAATCAACAAATGGCCAAAATGATGGATCCAAGAGTTCTTCATCACATGGGTAAATATATTGATAAGGGTTTAGTTTTAGTGGTAAGCCTTCTTTTGTGTTATTTTGAAAATCCTTTCAAGAGATGGGTGATTTCAGCCAGACATGGTGGCACATATCTGTAATCCCAGACTTGGGAGGCTGAGACAGGAGGATCAAAAGTTCACAGCCAGACTCAGGAACTTAGTGAGACCCTCTTTCCAAATAAGATATAAAATAGGGAGCCGGGCATGGTGGCGCACGCTTGTAATCCCAGCATTCGGGAGGCTGAGACCAGAGGATCCGGGTTCGCGGCCAGCCTCAGCTACCTAGTGAGGCACTCCGCAACTTTAGTGAGACTCGGTTTCAAAATAAAGAATAAAAAATAGGTCTGGGGGTGTAGCTCGGAGGTAGAATGCCCCTGAGTTCAATCCCAGTACCGCAAAAAAAAAAAAAAAAAAGATATAAAATAGGGCTTGCGGAAGAAATAGGGCTCAGAGATAGAATGCTCCTGGGTTCCACCCCCAGCACTACAAAACAAAACAAAAAGCTAGGTAATTTGAGGGAAATGAATCCTAAATTAAATAGTTACTAGTACTAGATAAGCTTAAGTTTTATTTACTCCTTTGTTGCCACCTGTGCGATTTTTTTGTGTGTGTGTTTTTTTTTTTCCCGGTACTGGGGATTGAACTCAGGGGCATTCTACCTTCGAGCTATACCCCCAGCCCTATTTTTTAGTCTTTATTTTGAAACCAGGTCTCACTAAGTTGCGGAGTGCCTCACTAGGTAGCTGAGGTTGGCCGGGAACCGGGATCCTCAGGTCTCAGCCTCCCGAATGCTGGGATTACAAGTGTGCGCCACCACACCCGGCTAACCTATGTGATTTTTGAGCAAGCCTATTTAGTCATCTTTTGTTAATGCTGGAGTTGTTGTTGTTTTGTGGTAATGGGGATTGAACCCCAGGGGCATTTTACCTCTAAGCTATACTGCTAACCTCAAGCCCTGTTTTGTTTTTTATTTTGAAACAGAGTCTAAGTTGCTGAGGCTGGCCTCAAACCTCTGATCCTCTTGTCTTAGCTTTCCAAGTACTGGGTTACAGGCCTGGGACACTACATCTGGCTTGTTAATGCTTCTTTTAGTGACTTTTTGCCCTGTTGGATATATTTAGTGGTGGAAGTTTAAAATTACATAGAATTTTGAATACTGATTTCATATTCTCTGTGTAACCTTTGAATATGAATTAAAACTTTTTGAACTTCATTTTTCCTTTTATAAATAATATTTCATCAGGAAATTGTGACAAGTTGGCATGGTGGCACATACTTGTAATCCCAGTAATTGGGAGGCTGAGACAGGAGAATTGCAAGTTCACAGCCAGCCTCAGCAATTTAGGCCCTTTGCAACTTAGTAAGACCCTGTTTCAAAATAAAAGAATAGTCGGGTGTGGTGGCGCATGTCTTAATCCCTGTACTTGGGAGGCTGGTTCAAGGATAGCCTCAGCAAGTAATGAGACTCTCATCAACCTAATGTGAGACCCTGTTTTCAAATAAGAGACAAAATTGGGCTGGGGGTGTAGCTTGAAGGTAGAATGCCTCTGGGTTCAATCCCTAGTACCACCAAAAAAAAAAAGGAATAAAATAGAGCTGGGGGTGTAGCTCGGAGGTTGAATACTCCTAGGTTCCATCCCCAGTACCACAAAAAAAGAGAAAAGGAAAGAAAGAAAAGAAGTTGTGACAATTAAACTAATGTATATGAAAGCACTTAGAACAGTTCTGGCATTTAGTGAATGTTTAATAAACAATGAATTCTTTTCTATCTGCAAATCCTATGAAATAATAACCCCCCAACTGATTTTTTTTTTTTTTTTTTTTTTTTTTTGCGGTACTGGGGATTGAATTTAGGGGCATTCTACCTCTGAGCTACACTCCCAGCCCTATTTTTTATTCTTTATTTTTAAACGGAGTCTCACTAAGTTGCGGAGTGCCTCACTAGGTAGCTGAGGCTGGCCACGAACCCGGATCCTCTGGTCTCAGCCTCCCGAATGCTGGAATTACAAGCGTGTGCCACCACGCCCGGTTTCAACTGATTACTTTTTATGTAAATTAATTCTGTTTACAAGAATACTCTTGTTCTTTTTTCTTTTTTTTTTTTTGTGGTACTGGGGATTGAACTCAGGGGCATTCTACCTCCGAGCTATACCCCCAGCCCTATTTTTTATTCTTTATTTTGAAACAGGGTCTCACTAAGTTGTGGAGTGCCTCACTAGGTAGCTGAGGCTGGCTGTGAACCCAGATCCTCCGGTCTCAGCCTCCCAAATGCTGGGATTACAAGCATGCGCCACTACACCTGGCTGATACTCTTGGTCTTGATAGGAAAAAAATGTTTGTTTACATTTATTATCTGTGTAATGGGTACTGTTCTAAGATTTTTTTCATGTTTTCTCTTCTCACAATCACTTCATAAGATAGATTATTCATTCTTTCTTTATTTTTGTGGTACTGGGAATTGAACCCAGGGGCATTCTATCTCCAAAAGGTAGCTAGCTACCTCCCCTAGCTTTATTTTATTTTTTATTTTGAAACAGGGTCTCGCTAGAGTGGTAGAATCTCACTGACTTCCTACCGCTGTCCTTGAACCTGTGATCCTCCTCACTCAGCCTCCCATGTACTGGGTTTATAGGTGCGCGGCACCATTCCTGGCTTCTGTTATTTTTTATAAAAGAGGATACTGGTGATAACACAGATTTTTAGTTGGTATGTTTTTTAAGGCTAATGAGTACATTGCAATAAGAATGCAGTATTTTTAGAAGTTAAGATCTTTGTTAGACAAAAGTAATAGATGTTTCAAATTCTGCCTAATAATTATGTGTTTACTGTACTCTTACTCTAGGTGGTATGGCAGGACTTCAGTCAATGATGAGGCAGTTTCAACAGGGCGCTGCTGGCAATATGAAAGGCATGATGGGATTCAATAATATGTAAAGAAGATGCCTTAATATAAACTGATTTGGTTGATTACATTATTTGCTAAGACCTCAGAGTTTCCCTCCTTTTTGCAAATGGGGGGAAAAAAGAGTATTTTTCTTGCCGTCTTGCCCTCTTTCTTTTTCTTGTTATCCTTTTCCCTTACTTCTTTTCTTTTTCCTTTCTTCTTCCCTCCCTTCTTTTGATGTAAGGGAGGAACATATGGTTTTTGTGAAAATCATATTTCTGCTTAAATTTTTCTTCTGTTAATTTTCACCATCATAACACTTCTTAAGTTAAACAAATCATGATGTAAAATTTTAGTACTTAAAGGTTTTTAATTGTCTGAAAGGCCAAGCATTACATTTGTAAACAGTCCTGGTCAGTAAGTTACATGATGTGTCAATAAAAGTGCTGTAAAATAAACTTCAAAGTGGTTATAAGGGGTTGTTAACTTTCTTTATGGCTTAAATTAAAATCATTATCACACAAAAAGGTAGACAGAAAACTCAATAGATAATGTCATGTAAAACTATGCCTAGAAATAGACCTTTAATGGGAAATATGATAGGGTCATTTAACCATGAGTTTAAGAAATTTTTATTTGTCATAGAATAATTGAGATAATTTTGCCATGGAAAAATCTTAGCTCTGCCATTTAAATTGAAATAGAAAATTTGTTTACAGTTTATAATGTATGATGTTTTGTATACAACTTGTACCTTTAACCTACTTTTGAAGCCTTAATGGCAGACTTTGATTTTTTAAAAAGCCATTTTCATGTTTTATGTTCTGACATAACAAAAACCTACTTGAAGAAATGGATATGCTTTAGTCATTAATCTACAGACTTCCTAAATGGGAAAATAGTTGTAAATTATTAGTCTGTCACTGCTATATATGAAAAATAATGAGATTATAACAAGGTTGATCTGGCTAAGTTGGATTGCTACACATTTCATTTAGAACAATCTCTCCTTTTTTTTAAAAACAAGTTGAGTGTTTGACTAAGTTGCTCAGGCTGGCACTGAACTCCTGGGCTCAAGGAATTCTCCTGCCTCAGCCTCCCCATGTAGCTGGGGACTACAGTCATGCCATCTCACCTGTCTAGAACAATGACTTTTAAATAAATTACAGAATTAACTGAAAACACTAGAATAATTACTAAAACTATTATTGACATGAAGATAAATTGGGTAACTATTTTGAACTAGTAAGAACTGATCTTCAGCAAAAGATTGATTTGTAGTAGGAGGAGAAAGTAAAAGCAAAGTTTTTATGGAATTACTTTTTTATGACTTAAGTGTCTTAGTTCATATAAGCCAAAGTATTTTAAAAGAATAATTACATAAACTGAGCCCAGGGGCAGATACTTGTAATTTCAATACTTTTGAGGCTGAGAGTAGGATCACAGGTTTGAGGCTAGTGTGCACTTTTAAGTTAAGAGACCCTGACTCAAAAAAATAAAATAGGGCTGGAGATATAGTCCCCATTACCCCTCACACACACACATACACACTCACAGATACAAATAATAGTTTACTAAATAATGCAGCTGATTTTCTTCTTTACTTGGGTGAAGATTTATGTCCCACTAATCTTTTCACCTGCTAACGACTAAAATATCCCTACAAAACATTGTATCTATATAAAAAAGATGTGTTTTGTGTCTGCAGAAATGTCATAGCAATGCCCAGCTATAGAAATTTGACAATAGAGCCAGGTGTGGTGGCTCATGCCTGTAATCCCAGTACTTGAGCGGCTAAGACAGGAAAATCGCAGGTTCACAGATAGCCTCAGCAATTTAATGAGGCCCTCTGCAACTTAGTAAGACCTTGTTTCAAAATAAAAAATAAAATAGGAGCCGGGCGTGGTGGCGCACGCTTGTAATCCCAGCATTCGGGAGGCTGAGACCGGAGGATTCGGGTTCGAGGCCAGCCTCAGCTACCTAGTGAGGCCCTCCGCAACTTAGTGAGACTCGGTTTCAAAATAAAGAATAAAAATAGGACTGGGGGTGTAGCTCAGGGGTAGAATGCCCCTGAGTTCAATCCCCAGTACTGAAAATAAATAAATAAATAAATAAAATAAAATAAAATAGGGCTAGGGGTATGTAGCGCAGAGGCAAGATGACCCTGGGTTCAATCCCCAGTGCCACACAAAAAAATTAATTTGACAGTAGAAAAAAATTTGTTCTCCAGAGTAGTTCCTAATTAAGCTGTTACGTCCTTTTCTCTAGGTATGCATTTTGTGACTTCTATTCTTTTTTTTTTTTTTTTTTTTGGTACTGGGGATTGAACTCAGGGGCATTCTACTCCTGAGCTGTACCCCCAGCTTTATTTTTTATTGTTTATTTTGAAACAGGGTCTCACTAGGTAGCAGAGGCTGGCTGTGAACCCAGATCCTCTGGTCTCAGCCTCCCAAATGCTGGGATTACAAGTGCGCGCCACCACGCCCGGCTCAACTTCTATTCTTGGAGTATCAATTTTGCCTTTTGACCAGAAAAAAGGAAATGAGACAGACCTTTGGCCATAATAACCTTTATAGCCTCAGCATAGGTTTTAATATTTTTACTCCTTATGCAAACTGTTTTTCAGAAGCTAAAATAACAGTGGCAAAAGACAGCTAAAAGCCAAAATACCTAGTTCAGCTTTTACTTTTCTAAAAATTTGAACAAATTTCCCTTTATTTTTCAATATTTAAAAAAAAAACTGATTCCTTGACTTTTTGATATTTGATATATTCCCACCTTAAGCTAGTAGCTAGGTATAATATTGTACAACATGGAGTCTTTGAATTTTATTGTAATCTTGCTTAAACATAAACATAATGTTAAGTATAGTTTCCTTAATATTATGAGGCTTGTAGTTCTAAAATTAAAAAATTAGAAATTAAATGACAAACTACAAAATCAAGAAAGGGCAGATTAACATTTTGTGCTCAGTGTTGGATAGTTGCTCACCTAAGACCCTAGGCTCTAACTTCTTGAATTAATAATGGGCATATTGAATACAAGGTAATTTTGTATACTTTTACGGTGAAAATATACTTTGTAAACTGGTAGTTAGGGTGCATTTCCTTTCATTAATGTAGGGCTGGCTGGTATCTAAGTTCTTTTGCATTTCGCATGCATATGGTATTCCTTGCAATTCTCTCATTACTTTTTTCTCTCTTCATTTGAAGAGCATATTGTATCTTTTAGCTTCACTTGATTTAAAGGGTTCCCTCATTAGCCTAAAAGAGTGCACTTAACAGTAATGGATGGGTCAAGAATGGAAAAACAACCAAGAAATTGCACAGTAGTATCTGCTTGTAGGAGGCATAATTCAGATGAACCTAACATTAAAACCCCTACCAGCGGGGTGTGGTGACACACACTTGGGAGGCTGAGACAGGAGGATCTGGGTTCACAGCCAGCTTCAGTTTACTTAGGCCCTCTGCAACTTAGCGAGACCCTGTTTCAAAATAAATAATAAAAAATAGGACTGGGGGTGTAGCTCGGAAGTAGAAGGCACCTGGGCTCAATCCCCAGTACCACAAAACAAAACAAAAAACTCCCCAGCCTAGGCCGTGAGACTCCTCTGATGAGGCGGTATTAAGGCTTTTCCTACTCAGAGAAAGTAGAAGTGACTAACAGCCTATATTATGCCATCTGTTTGTCTTTGTCTTTTTCTTCTCTCTCTCTCTCTCTCTCTCTCTCTCTCTCTCTCTCTCTCTCTCTCTGTGTGTGTGTGTGTGTGTGTGTGTGTAGTACTAGGGATTGAGCCCAGGGGCATTCTACTTCCAAGCTTCATCCCCAGCCTAATTTTATTATTCAGTTTGAAACAAGGTCTCACCAAGTTGCAGAGGGCCTCACTAAGTTGCTGAGACTGGTCACAAATCTGGGATCCTCCTGTCTTAGCCTCCCAAGTACTGGTATTACAAGCATGTGCCACCATGCTTGGCTGCCATCTATTTTTCTTATGCAAGATATGCTAAAATGTCATGAGCCTCTTTCCAGAAAGAAGGTTTCCTGTCTGCATCAAGTAAGGATAACATATAATGACTGCATATTTTCACATTCTAAGAATTTTTTTTCTTGGTACTGGAGGATGAACCCAAAGGCATTCTACCTATGAGCTACACCCCCAGACTCCCAGACCTATTTTATTTTTTATTTAGAAACAGGGTCTTACTAGGTTGCTAAGGAGCCTCACTAAGTTGCTGAGGCTGACTTTGAACCTGTGACCCTCCTGTCTCAGCCTCCCAAGAACTGGGATTACAAACTTTCACCACCACACCCAGCTCCCTATTTTATTTTGAAACTGGGTCTTGCTAAATTGCTGAGGCTGGCCTTGAACCTGTCATCCAGTCTCAGCCTCCCAAGTGCTGGGATTACAAGCATGTACCACCACACCTGTCTTAAAACAATATATACTTTAAGACAAGGGTCTCACTATGTTGTGTAGGCTGGTCTTGAATTTCCTGGGCTTAAGTGATCCTCCTACTTCAGCCTTGAGTAGGTGAGACCACAGGTGTGTGCCACTGTACCTAGCACTGGCTGGGTTTCAATCCTGGTTCTGCTGCTTACCAACTGTCGAGCAAGTTACCTTGGACAAGTTAACCTCTCTAAACATTTTGTTTCCTTATCTGTAAAACGTTGGTAATTAAAGTAGTTCCTCAGAGTTGTGAAGCATTAACACAAGGAAAGCCCTTAGCACAGTTCCTGGCATGTTGGACTCTGTAAGTGAAACCACTTACATTATTGTTGTTGTTTTTATTATTATTGGTACTGGGAATGGAATCCAGGGGCATTCTACCTTTGAGCTACAACCCTATTTTATTTTGAAACAGGGTCTCACAAGCTTGCTGAGGCTGGCCATGAACCTATGATACTTCTGTCTCATCCTCCCAAGTACTGGGATTACAAGAGTATGCCACCACACCCAGCTCACTAACATTATTTTCTTTTTGTTTAAAATGAACACCAAAAAAATCAGGTTTTATTTTTATCACTTTTTTCTTTGCATTATTTTTAAGGAAACTATATTCTTAAAAAAAAAAAACTTTATATTTGAGGAATATTTGAAAAAACATATTTGAAAAATATTCCCTATCAGATATGTATATAATATACATATATATATGTACACACATACATATACAGGAGATATGTAAAAGCCATAAGAAAGTCTTACTTGATGACATTTCTGGTTATCAAAAATTTTCAGCTTTATTTTAACCTTACACAGAAATGGGTAGATCCAAATTTGCCTTTTTAGCACTATATGCAACATTAAGTGAAAAATTTAGATCACAATTATATTTTCAAGTTATACTTGAATTTGTTTTTGTCATAGTGTCACACTATATTACAAAGTAAAAGAAGGAAAACTTTGGCATGATGCTTTGTTGCTTACTTTCAGTTGAACTTGCCTACACATACACACACACACACACACACACACACACACACACACACACAGGATTGACTCAGGGGCGCTTTACCTCTGAACTACATCCCCAGATTTTGTGTGTGTGTGTGGTACTGGGGAATGAACCCAGAGGCATTCTACCTTTGAGCTACAACCCCAGCCCAATTTCATTTATTTGGAAACAATTTTATTTATTTGCTAGGTTGATGAGAGTCTCACTACTTGCTGAGGCTCTCCTTGAACCTGCAATCCTCCTGTCTCAGCCTCCCAAGTACTGGGATTACAGGTGTGAGCCACTACATCCAGCCCCAGATTTTTGATCTTTGATTTTGTAACAGGGTCTTGCTAAATTGTTGGGGCTGGCCTCAAACTTGTTCTGCCTCAACCTCCTGAGCAGCTAAGATTACAGGTGCATGTCACTGCATCCAGCGAGCTTTGACATTTTGGAAATGATGTCTAAAATATACTTATCAGATGCCCAAAATACACTCATCAGAATTTCTATGCTTTTGTGTTCTTTGAGTTGATTTGTAATAAACTGATCAATAGCATACTTGTGTAAAAAGCACTGTTTTTAGGAAATATTTCGAGTTCATGTTTGAATATAACTTGCATTTTGAATTTTCAGTAAACTAAGAAACAGTACTTGTAAATCATGAAAATAGGTTCTACCTCAGCAGTAATTGTAATTTGATGATTAACTGACAATTGGAAAATAAAAATGCAGTTATAAACATCCACGTTTTAAATAAAAAAGATTGTTGACTGCCCTTCTTGTCAGTAAGATTTTGAATACATATAATGTGGAGCTCTGTTGTTTATGAAGGCCAATTCATGAGATCTTTAACAATTGGCTCTTTGTTTTCGATTTATCACAGAGTTTGGTTTTCTTTTTTCTACTGTTTCAGCCCTTTGCTAATGCCACAATAGGGATTCAGATCATGCTACTGACATGTTTACTTCAGCAACAAGCTAACTTGATTATATTACCAGACTATAGAGCACTATGGATTTCCCACCAGTTTTTAAAGTGCAGATGGTTTTCAAAGGATGTGTGTGTGTGTGTGTGTGTGTGTGTGTGTGTGTGTGTGTGTTTTGCTGGGACTGGAGCCCAGGAGCCTTCTACCTTCCAGTTATCCCCCCAACCCTATTTTAATTTTTATTTGGAAACAGTCTTGCTAAATTGCTGAGAGCCTAAGTTGCTGAGGTTAGCTTCGAACCTGTGATCCTTCTGTCTCAGACTCCTGAGTACTGGAATTACAGGCATGCACCACACCAGGCTCAAAGGATTGTTCTTTGTATTTAAGTTTTTTT
>PVLC010019066.1:0-31224 GCA_004027655.1 Graphiurus murinus | reverse complement strand
CAAAAAAAAAAAAAAAAAAAAAAAAAAAAAGATTCTGTGCTGAAAGTTTGAAAACCACTGGACTGCACTGTGATCCCCGTGCCTCGTGTGATAGACAGGAAAGGACATCGACAGGAACGCTTGTCGCCCAGAGAAATCGTCG
This sequence comes from Graphiurus murinus, assembly GCA_004027655.1. NCBI lineage: Eukaryota > Metazoa > Chordata > Mammalia > Rodentia > Gliridae > Graphiurus > Graphiurus murinus. Next base: position 31,082 of record PVLC010019066.1, on the reverse strand, counting down.
GGAAAGGAAGGCTTTGGACCGGGATTGGACATTTCCATGGCGCCAAGAAAAAATACTCATGGAAAGGGTGTTCTTAGACAATGAACTTGCCTGTGCCACCTAAACTCTAGGTACTCACATTTAGGTCCCCAGAGGCCACAGGATTGAGGCTCAGCAGTGAGTTCTGGAAGCAGTTAGAGCCCTGCCTCCTTGCCAGCAGCCTTCCCAGGCCTCTTCGGGCCTCAGGGGACAGGGTGAAGACCAGGTCTTATACCATTTGCGCCAGGAAAGCCTTGGTTCTGCAAAAGGCAGAATCTTCGTCCTACTGGCTCGACAAAAGGGGGCGGGCTTAGCATAAGGGCGTCCAAGATGGAGACCTGGGATGGCAAGTCCCGCGCAGCCAGACCCAGGAAGCCAGAGCCATAAAGTCGGTGGCGGGGACCGCGGCTCCCTCAGTCCTCCCTCATCCCAGCTTCTCTCCGCCTGTGTCCTTGGCCTCTTCTCTGTGTCCTCCAGGCGGCCCCCAGCCTAGCACCCACAGGACCTCCTGTGGGTGCTAGGACCTCCTGGTTCCCAAGCCTGCTGCCACCTGATGGCATACCACATTTGTGAGAGGGGACCCTGGTGCTGGCTGGGTACCGTCCCCAGGACTCCATCCACTCCCTGTCACTTGGCGAGAGGGACAGGTCACGTGGGGTCAGGAAGCATCATAAGGGGCGGAGCCCAGGCCGTCCCAAACAAGTGCAGTTTGGAGGGGGGGGTGCAGTAATCTTTGCCCAGACCCTTGCAGACGCAGCGCGCGCCGGCTCTGCAGGGGACAGGGTTCTGCACACACCTCTGTGCAGCACAGTGACGCGGCAGTGCACACTGTCACCGGTGCCACCAGTGACTGTAAGGCTCTCGCTTCCTCCTACAGCCACATTCTGAATCCCCCCCCACACACATGGACTTGGCAGCATAGATTCCACCTGACCATCCAGGGGCGTCTCAGCCTTGGCAGCAGAGGAAGTCAGGGAATCCGAGACGTCATCCACGGGGGGCTGCCTCCTGCGTAAAGGCTGCTCAGCGCAGGCAGGGAAATGCGTGCACTTGAAATGCCTCCTGAAAATTCTTTCAGTTACCCGGGGGCCCACATCCCTCAGTAAGGCCAGTGTGGCTGTTTTCATCAGCACCAGGACAGACCATCTTTTTTGACTGGAAACCAGGCAATGTGGTTGTTTTGTATCCAGGACCAGGTTGTATGAAGAATCTGTGAACATTAGGTTGCTTCTCAGCTACACTGAGCCATGTGCTAAGTAGTCTCGTGGTGTCTGAGCACTCCAAGGAAATGCAGCCTCCTCTCCCACATCTCCTGGTAGGAATTGGAGGGGGAGCAATATTTAATCCCTCCCTCCCTACCTTTTTCTTATTCTCCTCCTCCTCCTCTTCCTCCTCCTCCTCCTCCTTTTACTGGGGATTGAACCCAGGGGCATTCTACCTCTGAGCTACATCCTCAGCCCTATTTTATTTATTTATGTATTTATTTTGTGTGTGTGGTACAGGGGACTGAACCCAGGGGCATTCCACCTCTGAGCTACACTCCCAGCCCTATTTTATTCTTTATTTTGAAACAGGGTCTCACTAAGTTGTGGAGGACCTCACTAAGTAACTGAGGCTGGCCGCGAACCTGCGATCCTTATATCTCAGCTTTCCAAGTACTGGGATTACAAGCATGAGCCACAATGCTCAGCCACCTATTTTATTTCATTTTTTTAAATTTTGAAATAGGATCTTGCAAAGTTGCTGAGGGACCTCACTAAATTGCTGAGGCTGGCCTCCAACCTATGATCCTCCTGTCTTAGTCTCTCAAGTACTAGGATTGCAGGCATGTGCCACCACACCCAGCCTCAGATGTCCTTTGACACGCATTTTTAGTTTGTGAAATCCTCTCATATTCCAGAGTATAACCAATGTGGTTTCTATCCTTCCAGCCCCCCCCCCCTTTTTTTTTTTTCGGTACTGGGGATTGAACTCAGGGGCATTCTACCTCCGAGCTATACCCCCAGCCCTATTTTTTATTCTTTATTTTGAAACCGAGTCTCACTAAGTTGCGGAGTGCCTCACTAGGTAACTGAGGCTGGCCGAGAACCCGGATCCTCCGGTCTCAGCCTCCCGAATGCTGGGATTACAAGGGTGCGCCACCACGCCCGGCTTCCAGCCCCTTTTCTATATATTTACATCTATAGGGAGAATCCCATATACAGGTAGAGTATTTTTGGTGTGTGTTTGTACTGTTGTTTAATCTGCAACTTGAGTTTTTTACACTAAAATATGTGTTGAAGCTCTTTCCATGTTGGTACACCTAGGAATGCCTCGGTCTTTGTAATGACTGCACAGTCTCTTACCATGCTGGTGGATGTCTGAGCAGAGAGCCGTGAAGGAAATTCCCTGGATGAGATGTCGCCTGTGATCTGGTCACAGGATCGGATTAGGTAAAAGTTGAGGTCATTTTGAATCATCCCCTCCAACCCTGCTGCTATCCACCAAACAAAGCAGCGCCTTGCCTTGAATCAGAAAGCAGCGCCACTAAGCCTGCGGATTCTGGCCCGTGGATGAGCCTGGCTCTCTGGGTCTGCTGTACCAAAGCTGATTCATTTCCTTCTGTAACCTCCAGCATGGGGTTCTCAGTTAGTAAGTGTGATTCTCAGAGGAGGTTTGATGATTGTTTAAGTCTGTTTTCTGCTTCTATAACAGACTACTTGAGCCTGGGTATGTTAGTCAGCTTTCTGTTACTACAACAAATAGCCAAGATGTTTATCTTGGCATAAAGAGAAAAGGTTTATTTTGGCTCACACTTTTGGACTTCAAGTTCATAAGTGATTGATCCTGTTGTTTTGGGGATGGTGGCAAGGCAGCACATTGTGACTGTGAAAGAGAGGAAGAGGAAGGGTCTAGGATACTGTAATCCTTTTGAGGGTGTACCCCCAATGACCTAAAAGCCCACCTCTTGGGGGGTCTCACCACCCTACCCCCTGGAGTCTTTCAGGAGACCAAACCTTTAACAGTTGGACCTTGGGAGACACTTAAAATCCAAACAAATAGCACTAGGCAAGTAATAAACAACAGAGGTTTATTTTGCTCATGGATTTGGAGGCTGGTGACAGCATCTGTCGGGAGCCTTGATGCTATTCCATAACAGGCTGGAAGGGCAAGCCAGCTCTCAGGGGACAGGGAGGTCACTTTAACAACAAAGCCACTCCCGTGACAGAAGCATGAATCCACTCAGCACCTCACCATCTCTTAAAGGTCCCACCTGTGGCAATTAAATTCTGCATGGGTTTCAGAAGGAATATTCGAACCATAGCAATGACATCCCCCCCTTTTTCTTCAACCAAGGAATGCATAACAGAAGATGTTTTCTTTTGTGTATAATTATAGGTCTATAAATTGAGGACCCAATATCAGGTACCTTTATCTTTTATTTCTAATCCTCATGACAGTCATTCACAGTAGGGTTAGCTAGTTATTATTACCAGCTCATTTTCACAGGTCAGAAACCTGAGATCTGGAGATGTTACCTTGGGTAAGCAATACAAGCCTGGGGTTGCTCTCTGATGATAAACTATGACACCATCAATTTATTTATCCATTCAACAATATTGATTGAATGCCTGTAATTTTTGGAAATGGCACCCAGTACTAGAAATACATCAGTAAGCAAAGGGGACACCTCTGCCCTTTCAGAGCAGGCATTTTAGTGCGGGAGACAGTTAAGAAGTAAACAAGCCAATACATACTACCATTTAGGGAGTAAGTAGAATTAAAGGGTCAGTGGTTGCGGCAGGGGCTTCTGAATGTCCCTGAGGTGGTGCCGTTCAAGCAGAGGCCTGAATGAAGCAAGAGAGTGAGCCGGGGAGCCTCAGTGAACCAGAATTGCAGGCGAGATCAGTAAGTGCAAAGGGCCACGAGGAATACAACTGTGTGTCCAAGGAACTTAGGGAGGCCAACCCGGCCAGACTGGAGTCCACCTGTCAGAGAAAGCATGGAGCTGAGATAGGAGAGAAGCCAGATGCAGACCACTGGAGCTTCCCAGGCCATGGGGCTGATTCTGAGTGTGGTGTGAAGTCTTTGGAGAGTTTAGACGAGGGAGTGAGATGATCTGCTTTAAGATTTTGAGAATCATCCTGACTCCTGTGTGGGGAAGAGATTGTAGATGGGGGTTGGGGGTATGACTCTGTGGTAGAGCACCTGCTTAGCATGCCTGAGGCTCTGAGTTCTATCCCCAGCACCACAAATTAACAATAAATAAATAAATATTCCCAGCAGTGCACAGAGAAAGGAAGAGAAAAGAAAGGAAAGGAGAGGAAAGGAAAGGAAAGGAAAAAGGATTGTGGGTGGGATAGAGTAGATATTTGGGACCATCAGACAGAGGCTACTATAGGAATCCAGGGAAAAGAAGAGAGTGGTCTGAGACAGAGTGGCAATCTGTGTAAGAAGCGGTCACACATGGGTGTGTTTTGAGGGTAGAAATGATAAGGCCTTTTGATGAATTGGATAGTCGTTCGAGGAGAAAGAACAGTAAAGAATGATTCCTAGGCTTTTACCCGAGCATCTCGTTGGTGGTGGAGCCATTTACTGAAGTTAGGGAGCCTGGCATGAGGTGGGAAGTGAGGGAGTCAGTTTAGGGAGGGGTGGGAAATCACATGTTCTAGTCTGCACACAGAACAATCATGATGCATATCAGAACGGCAGGCGGAAGTGCTGACTCGGCTAGGGGATCCATCAGGAAAAGTGTACAGGCGAGAGAGAGATACGATCGTGGGGGAGCTTCGCCACCTTGATGGTGTTTACAGCTGTGGGACTTAAAGAGCTTAACAGGGATTTATCAACTACTTACTGTAGTAGGTCACAGTGCTTTACGCTGAGGACACAGGAGCGAGCGAGGCTGCGATTCTTCTAAGTGGCTCGCTCTGAGCTCCGTGTGGCACCAGGTCCAGTCTTGACCTCTATTATTAAACTTCTTAACTGTCAGAGTAGAAGCAAGCTTCGAGATGATCAAGTATGAACTCCTAAAGCTCTCTTCAATTTATGACTGGAGAAAACGAGGCCAGGAGAGGTTAGATAATTTGTTAAGTCTACATTTAAAAGCCACAGCTTAGAATTTTAAATTCCTGTAGTTTGGATGCTAAGTGTCCCCAGAGGCTCATGTGGCACAAGTTTGGTCCCCAGATTGGTCCTAGTGGGAGGTGGTGTAGACTTTAAGAGGCGGGGCCTGGTGAGAGGTCTTCAGGTCATTGGGGTTGCACCCTCAGTAGGGATAGTTAGACTTCACCCTCCCTCTCTCTCACTTTGCTTCCTAGCTGCCATAAGGTAGGCAGCTGGCCCCACAACACACTCTCCGTCATGATGTCGTGCCTTGCCGCAGGCCCAAAGCAAGGGGACCAAGCAATCGTGGACTGGAAGAAAACTATGAGCCACAAGAAACCTTTCCTTCTCGCAATTTGATGACCTCAGGCATTTGTTACAGTAATGGAACGCTGACTAACACATAACTAATGCGTATGTCCAGTCCACGAATTGTTCATATTTTTCATTTTTATTTGTATTGTTCTTATGCTCTAAGGAAGAAAATTGAAGTTGCAAGATGACTAAAAAGATGATTAGAGCCTTTGCCTTAAAGACCAATGAGTAATTCCTTGGAATGTTAAAGTTTCCATATGATCCAGCAATTTCACTCCCAAGTATATACTCAAGAGGAATTAACACATAAAAAGCTTGTAGATAATACAAATGGTTATATACAAATGCTGTACATTGTGGCATTAGCCAAAAAGTGGAAAGAACCCAAATATCCGTTAACTGATAAATGGATAAACAAATGTACCATAGGCACAAGTGGGTGGTATAGCCATACAATGGAATATTATTGGGTAGAAACAAGTTGAAGGTGAGATGGAAAGCAGGTAGGATCCTCTGAAGCATGATACTAGAAAGACACGAAGCAAGGGAGAGAATGGATGTTTGAGAGTAGAAAACTAAGAAAGTTGGTATTAGAGAAAGCAAGGGAGATCTTCCAAAAAGGAAGTGCTTAATGGGAAAATGCTGCCGTGAGGCCGCCAGTGAAGACCAAGACACAACCCCAACACAGGAGTACCCGTGACTGCAACAAGGTCTGAACACACCAGCTGCAAAGACACTTCCAGGACAATTAAGGAGCTAGAAATATGGAAGGTGTGTTAAGATGATATTACAGCCAGAAATAGTGGCGCACACCTGTGGTCCCAGTACTTGGGACACTGAGGCAGGAGGACTACGGAACTTGCTAACAGTTCTTAGCAAGAACTGTTTCAAAATTTACAAAATAAATAAGTAAAGAGGGCTGGGGGTATAGCTCGAAAGTAGAATGCCCCTGGGTTCAATCCCCACCGGAAAGGAATGATATTTGTTAGGTATGATCTGATGTTGTGAGTGCGTAGGAAGATGTCTTTATTTTTCAGCAATACATGCTGAATTATTTCAGGGTATAATATCAGAGTGTCTGCAATTTATTGAATCATAATTCAGCAAAAGAAAAAGAAGACAGAGATAATTATGGCAAAATGCTAGCAATGGTTAAATCTGGGTCATGAATGTAGGTGTTTATTATACTTTTTTTTATCCATGTGAAAACTGGAAAATATAAAGTAATCCAACAAATAACCAACGTGAAAAGAGACCACTGGATTAGACAGCTAGTGGAGGCTTAGTGACCCCTGAGAACATAGCTATAGCTGAGAATAGGGGCTGAGCCCTAGGCTGTGGGGACTTAAGAAGTGACGAGGGAGTGGGCATGAACACTCATGTAGAAGTTCAGCTGAGAGAGAGAGAGAAGAGGAAGGAGGGAAGGAAGGGAGGGAGGGTGAATGCGGGGTTCTGGGAGCTCGGGTGTGTGGGAAAGAGTGTCCCCTGCACCAGGGACACGGAGACCAGTCCTGTAGAGTTGGTAGCACAGGGGCCATTGATGACTTCGACAAGAGCAAATTCAGTGAGACAGCAAGAGCCACAGTCAGGTGGGGTGGATTTAGGAGTGGTGGTACACACATGCAATCCCAGTGACTCAGGAGGCTGAGGCAGGAGGGGCGCAAGTTCGAGGCCAGCCTGGGCAACTTAGACTCATTCTTAAATAAAAAGGGTTGGAGATGTGGCTCAGTAGTAGAGTACCCCTGGGCTCAATTTAAGGAAGGAAGAGAGGGAGGGAAGAAATGACAGCAAGATCAAATGAAAGATCTAGGTTTGTGCACAGGCAGTAGGAAGAAGCCAGGAAGAAGCTAGACTTAAGTGCTGATGAGGGAAATAATAACTCCAGGAGGGAGAGAAGAAAGAACGTGAACGGGCGCTCAGGCAACTGAAAACACCCCCATGGTTTCCCAGAAGGCCTCCCAGGGGTCAAGCTCACCCCTCTGAGACCCTCTCTCTGCTCAGAGGGTTGGCAATAGAAAGCAAAGCCCGTCCCCAGCAGGGCTGTGGAAGTCCTTTCTGCCTTAGGAAGGTAGAAGAGATTTTTCTGGAACAATCCTGCACCAGCCTTCCCTGCTACAAACAGTGCTTGTGATTTCTTAGCAGTAAAAGCAATCGCCTGGCTCCAAAACTCCCACATCAACCTGTGGCCACACTGTGCCACGGCCGAGCTGCCTCAGAGATTCCCCATAGCGCAACCACTGGGGCCCATTACAGCATACTGGTGCCCATGGCACGCCCAGAGTCCGAGTTAGCTGGCCTGGGCATCTAGCTCTTTTTTGGGGGGGGGGGGTACTGAGGATTGAACTCAGGGGCATTCTACCTCCGAGCTACACCCCCAGCCCTATTTTTTATTCTTTATTTTGAAACCAGGTCTCACTAAGTTGCGAAGTGCCTCACTAGGTAGCTGAGGCTGGCCTCGAACCTGGATCCTCCAGTCTCAGCCTCCCAAATGCTGGGATTACAAGCGTGCGCCACCACGCCCGGCTGGCATCTAGCTCTTTTAAGGCTCCTGATGATTCACCTGTGCTGATAACCTGTTACCTGGAGATTTTTCTCTTTGACTAGTCTTGAAACTGGCCAGAGGTGAGCTTAGCACCACTGGAGTAAAGGTGAATCATTGTCTGGGGGAGCCTCCTCATCTGCACCTTGGCATTTAATTTACTCCATCTTTCTCCTTTTCTTCCTCCTACGCTATTTTGTTATCATTATTTAGAATGAGTCCTAGGATAGCCATAATCAAAAAGACAGGCAAGCTGGGCATGGTGGCATACACCATGTTCATCTAAGCTATTACTCTATTGCAGCAAAAGACGTGGATAAAAACAACAACGCAGGCTACAGCTTGTGCTTCTATTTCCTTTTGGCTGAAAGTCTTCCCAAATGAAAGGACAGTTGAGGAGGACTCAGACAGGAGTCGGTGCCAGCTGGGCTTGGCCTGGCCTGCTCCATGCCATCGGCCATTGGACTTTCTAGAAAGCACCAGCTGAAGGCACTGCTTCCCGGACTCCCTGGGCCTCCTTTGTGGCTTACTGCTCCGTCTGCAGAAGGCCCAGACGCCAGCCTTCTCCACCTGCCCTATATATCTCAGAGTCTCTGAAAGAAGGCCTGGCCTGCTACTACAAATGCTCGATCCTGCCCCCTGTCGGGTGGAAATCAGTGAAGGAGGACAGCCAGCCCAGGATTCCACCATCAGCTTCCACGAAGGAAGAACCAAAGATCGTGCCCCGTAATCCCAGTACTTGGGAGGCTGAGACAGGAAGATCACAGGTTCGAGGCCAGCCTCAGCAACTTAGCGAGACCCTCCGCAACTTAGTGAGACCCTGCTGCAAAATAAAATAGGGCTGGAGGTGTAGCTCAGAGGCAGAATGCCTCTGGGTTCAACCCCCAGTATCACACACACACAAAAAAAATTATCTGTCCTTCATCGCTTGGGAGACCCACATTTCAGAATGTTCTTCTCTTACATTCTCATGAAAATCACTTAGAATATTAAATTTAGATGTCATTGGTTTAAAAAGCCATGCAGTTTGTGAGTTGCATATGGCGGACCTGTGTGACTTTTATTAGTCATGGGAATGGTGGTGGTGCATCTCAGACTGTCCGTTCCTAGTGCAAACAAGAAGATGAAACAAGAAGAGGGGAATGGTTTCCACGTCCAAAGGTAGCTGGTTGATGTGTTTCCTGGTTTACATTTTTTAAATATAATTTATGTCGGGTACAGTAGTGCATATCTGTAATCCTAGTACTTGGGAGGCTGAGACAGGAGGATTGCAGGTTCCAGACCAGCCTCAGCAATTTAGCAAGACCCTATTTGAAAATAAAATATAAAAAGGACTGGGAGTGTAGTTTGGAGGTAGAATGTCCTGGGTTCAATCCCTAGTACAAATCTATATACATATACATATACCAGTAGCTATATTAGAAATAATAGTTTATGGCTCATTTGATCTGAGTATATACAGAGCTGCAGAAGCATGAACACATATATTTAGATTATGCATAGTCCCTCAGCATATATTTAACCCACGCAATGTCCGTGCTGTGAATAGCACGGTGTATATGCTGTATATGCTGCATGGGCCACCTTGCTCTCAGATCCATTCTGTGCCTTCCGCCTGCTCTGCATTCCTGACCTCTGCAAGCAGGTCTCCCAGGCTCCCAGGTCCTGCAGGTTCCAGCTTGGCTCAGCCACTGAGCTGCCCTGGAGCGGGAGGGAGGGAGGGCAAGGTGGGGGGGTCATTCCCTAAGCCTCTCAGCCTGGGATACCTCTGATAAACTGAGGCACGGCTCCAGCCACTGCCAGGAAGTCCTGCCCCACTCCAGCTGCCCTCAGTGACCCCAGTGATCTCTGATTGTCCCTTTAAGCATGAATGGAGAGTGGCTTTCTGCTGTCACTAATCAATGCTTCTATTCTCTGTCACCTGTGTAACCCATTTCCTGTGTTAAGTTCCCTGTTATATACACACGTCATCATTTCTGTTATTCTGATTAGAACCTGATGGAGACATATGACGTAGTTAAAATACATCTTCCTTAGCCAGGCATGGTGGCGCACGTTTGTAATCCCAGCATTTGGGAGGCTGAGACCAAAGGATCCAGGTTCGCAGCCAGCCTCAGCTACCTAGTGAGGCACTCTGCAACTTAGTGAGACCTGGTTTCAAAATAAAGAATAAAAAATAGGGCTGGGGGTATAGCTCGAAGGTAGAATGCCCGTGAGTTCAATTCCCAGTACCGCAAAAAAAAAAAAAAAAAAAAAAAAAAAAAAAATCTTCCTTTAACGTGGGTTCACTATTAGCAAATTCCTTAATTAAGGTGATCGCCAATCAATTAATTTTTTTAAATTGGGGTTTGGACCCAGGGTCATTTTACCTCCTAACCATGCCCCCAGAACTTTTTATTTTTTACTGTGAAACAGGGTCTTTTTGCTGAAGGCCTTGCTAAATTACTGAGGCTGGCCTCGAACCTGAGCTCCTCCTTTCTCAGCCTCCCAAGTACTGGGATTACATGCATGCATTATCACAACCAGCTGCCAATATAGTATTTCTAATTATTTGCTTGAGGAATAGTTCTTAATTTAGTGAAGTTATAATTACTTGCTGGTTAAGTTTTAAGATTCCTATGTGTCATAAATGCTCATGAATAGCCGGGTGTGGTGGCGCACGCTTGTAATCCCAGCATTCGGGAGGCTGAGACCTGAGGATCCAGGTTCGTGGCCAGCCTCAGCTACCTAGTGAGGCACTCCGCAACTTAGACCCTGTTTCAAAATAAAGAATAAAAAATAGGGCTGGGGGTATAGCTTGGAGGTAGAATGCCTCTGAGTTCAATCCCCAGTACCGCAAAAAAAAAAAAAAAAATGCTCATGAATTCCACCATCTTAACCTTCAAAGCAATGGCTGAATTTTATCCAACACATTCACATAATAATAAGCCAATCATAAGCCATTGTTATTCAGAATGAAACTACTGCTATGCCATTTTAAGCAACAGCTCACATTCACTCTTGAGCTAATATACACATACTGACTTCCAGCAATCATGTCATGAAGGAGTGATCTTGTAGTGGTGACAGTAAAAGAATTGTCATACTCACTTTGGGACTTGGAAGTGACCATCTCTCCCTCTCTAAGTGATTCATTTTTCTCATGACTCTTACAATGCCTTTCCTGAAACTTTGCCTAAAATCCTTTTTCCTGCTGACTGTAAATTCAGATTGATGGTATCGGAAGGGAATGCATTAGTAGACATTAGTAGACTAGACATTAGTAGACTAGCCCCGAGGGCTCTCAATGAAAACAAGCCACTGTGGCTACTATCTATCCTTCCTTCTTTCCTATCTTCCTTCCTTCCTTCTTTCTCTCCCTCCCTCCCTTCCTCATCTTAGCCAAGCTTCAAGGACCAACCACTGCAAGAAAAGCACACAAAAGAACGAGGATTTCAAATAGGAAACCTGGCTTTGTATCCATGAAGCAAGTACATGAGGGCTGAGGGTTTGGCTCAATGATAGAAATACTCACCAAGCAAGTGTGAGGTCTGGGGTTCAAATCCCAGCACCCCTGAGAGGTGGAAGAGGAGAGAGAGAGAGAGAGAGAGAGAGAGAGAGAGAGAGAGAGAGAGAGAGAGAGGGAGGGAGACTGATTAAAGATGACAGATAAGTGATCTTTTTATGTTTATACAAAAAGAAAATGGGTAAGAAGAAATGGAGGAACATCCATGGCTGGCAGATGTGAATCTCTTGGACATACAATCATTACATTTATACATCAGGAATAAATAAAAGATTCTCTAGGACCTCAGAAAACTGATTCTTTTCCGCTCTCTCTATAGTTGTTTTTAGGAGGTGAAAATAAGTAACAGGGTCTACATTTTTGTGACCATGAAAAAATATTCTTTAACGTAGGGTTAGTAATCCACTCTCATCCTTTCTTCTCTTGTAAGCTTTTTGTTTTCTTCCCTGGAGTTTATATTTGCTTTTCTGAGAATCTTTGGCATTATTTTATCCCTCGTGTTTATCTCACCTCTTCTTGGTCTGTAGGCCCATAGATTCCCAAAGTGGGTGATAGCACCCCAGGATGGGATGTGGTAGTAGCCTTGGGTACAATTGGGGGGCATTGAATAAAATAAGGGGTGGTGGAAATGTCCAGGGGATCACTGAGTATTTTTTTTTCTAAAGAGGGAGCGAGCCGGGCATGGTGGCGCACGCTTGTAATCCCAGCATTCGGGAGGCTGAGACCGGAGGATCCGGGTTCGCGGCCAGCCTCAGCTACCTAGTGAGGCACTCCGCAACTTAGTGAGACTCGGTCTCAAAAATAAAGAATAAAAAATAGGGCTGGGGGTGTAGCTCGGAGGTAGAATGCCCCTGAGTTCAATCCCCGGTACCGCAAAAAAAAAAAAATAAATAAAAAAAAAAAATAAAGAGGGAGCGATAAACTAATAAGTTTGGGAACCTATGCCAAACCCAGGATCCTCGCTGGATTAGACTGCTTTCTGGAGCTCACATTTTATTCTGTCTGTTCTTACTCCTTTTATTTGCTAAAGCAGATCCTCAGGTAACTTCTTCAGAAAAAAAAAAAGTGCAGCTGCTAAATTTTCTTCAACTTCGTATTTAACTACCACACTTAACTCATATCTTGGCAAAGAGACCATTCTTAGGTTGAAAGTCTTTTGTTTTTCCTTGGAACATCAAAAAATTCTTCCAGTGCTTTCTGACATGGAGGATTGCTAAGAGGGTGGATGAAAGGGACGACACCGTTTCTCTAAGAGGAGGAGAGAATGAAGCCTATATTTTCCCAGATGGAGCGGCCAGGTTGAGCTAGGTCACTCCCCGCTGTAGCCAGGAAAATCATATCCCTGACCATGACAAGTTCACAGGACACTGGGTCAGGTATCAAAGAGGCACAGACAGAGAAGCCTGAGAAAACTTGGTTGCAAAATGGAGGGTAACAGCACCCACACATTAAAATTGAACTGCCTTCAGTCTTAGAAATGGTTTGCACTAAAAAAAAAAAAAAAAAAAAAAAAAAAAATCTGACTTCCTGTCTTAGTCTGTTCGTGCTGCTATAACAGAGTACCACAGGCTAGGCAACTTCTAAAACAGAAATTAATTTCTGACAGCTCCAAGGGCTGGGAAACCTAAGGTCAAGGTGGTGGCATCTGAGGAGGGCTGCTCTCTGCTTCCAGGTAGTACTTGAACACTGTTTTCTCTCTGAGGAGAGGAGAATGCGGTCCTCCTCATGTGGCAGAAGGCAAAAGGGAGAAAGGGGCCAGATTTCCTCCACCAAGCCCGCCTTCCTTTCTTTCTCTCTCTCTTTCTTTTCTCTCTCTCTTTTTTTTGTACTAGGAATTGAACTAACTCAGGGGAGTCCTACCCTAAACTACACCCTCAGCCTTTTTTTTTTTGAAACAAGGTATCACTAAATTGCTGAGGCTGACCTTGAACCAGAGATCCTCCTGTCTCAGTCTCCCAAATACTGGGATTACAGGCAGTAGGAAGAAGCCAGACTTAAGTGCTAATGAGGGAAATAATAACTCCAGGAGGGAGAGAAGAAAGAACATGAATGAGCCTTCAGGCAACTGAAAACCCCCCCAGAAGGCCTCCCAGGGGTCAGGACCATCAGGCACTTTTATGAAGCAGTCTTTCACTCATGAAGGCGGAGTCCTCATGACCTAAACACCTCCCCAAAGGCCCCTCCCACACTATTGCACTGAGGATCAAGTTTCTAAGCAGGACTTTGGGGCACACACTTGTAGCATCTCTGCAACTCTCACCCCAAATCCTTGAAAAGTCCGTGGGGAGGGGGTTTCACAGCCTAACCCCCCAGTAAAACTTCCTCCAGATAGCCATGATTCCCTTTCGCCCAGCCCCTCTGCTCGCCAAGGGTGCTTGGACCCACACCCTCTCTCTTCCTCTCCCCTCCAATCTGTCTTCACTACCTTCTCCATCTCTTCCTTTCTCCTTCTTCTCCTTTTTTCTGTCTCTCCAAACCAAGCCCTAAAGCCCAGCCCAACCCTAATTCTCTTTTCTTTCTTTTATCTGGTAACAAAATGAGTTTTACTTTGTAGACTTAGGGGAATACTTAGAAAAATGGATAAAACATGATTTAACAAATACTTGAGTACTTATTGTTTACACAGTCCATTATCAATATAATAATTGTAATTTGTTTAATTAGGGAGACAGATTAGCGGGGAAAAAAAATTTTCATTTCTGTGCCGATCGCGTCTCCTGCTGGATTATGGAGACCACATCACACGTTGCTGGAGCCTGCGGAGCAGGTGTAAGCCCTTGAATGAATGAATGAGCGGAGGAACCCATGGGTGTGGCAAAGGGGACCTGGAATGCAGTGCGGGGGTCCCGGGGCCCCCCACAGTCCTGGCTCACTGTCACGGACTTGGACTTCTGGGCTGGTTCCTTGGACGCTGTCCTGGACCCCCCGGTTGTCTTCAGAGACCCTCCAGTTGTTCCCCCTGCGCTCGTGGTTACAGAGAACCACGTGGTCATCAGCCAACTTCCGCAGGAGCTCCCGACCGCCTTAAGAAGTCAACACGCATGTGCACGAGCCTCTCCCAAGTGTCTCCAACCCAGACCCTGCTGATTGGTCTTGTTGGTTTCGTGAGCTGATAATTCCTTTAAGTCATACCTAGGTATAAATCTCTTCAGAGGTCTATGCGTAACACTCAAAATGCCTTCAGCTCCAAGTTAACTTTTTTTTTTTAATGCCACAAGCATTATTACAAAGAAATTATTTCTACCCCATAGAACCTCTAATGCTTGGTAGCTCCCACAGGAGCCTCCTGCTAATCCTCCTTAAACCCTGCTCTCCACATGTAATTTACATGCTGGAAACCCAGCTGCCTCCTGTATGAACTCCTCTGACCGGCCCTGCCTGGGGCTAAAAGCCATCTACAGAGCCGGGCTTGGATGGCACATCCCTATGATCCCAGTACTTGGGAGGCTTAGACAGGAGGCTTGCAGGTTCGAGGCCAACCTCAGCAATTTAGTGAGACTCTCAGCAACTTAGTGAAATTGTTTCAACAACAACAAAAAAGGATGGGGATCTAGCTTGGAGGTAGAATGCTCTTGAGTTCAATTCCCAGTAACAAAAAAACCCAGGTGTCCCCCCAGTGCCCCTGCTCCAGGGAGACCTCCCCAACTTGCCCAACCCTTGTGGGTCTGGAGTCCCCTTGTCCTGCTTTGTTTACGATCAGCCCAGCCCACTGTGCACTTCGTGGTCTACTGTCTGCCGCACCTCTCCAGCAAGGTGGTTCCTTCATCCTGGAAGGACCCGTGTACTTGATCTCTCTCTGTCTCCCAGATTGCCTAACACGCTGCCTTTTGCACAAGGGGTGTGGCTTCAAAGCTCTGATCGAGTCAAAGGAACTGAGTCCACTTGTCTAAGGTCTTGTCCTTGCTCCTCAGAGAGTTCCCACTGGAGCCTGGACAATCGCCAGCATAAGCGAGATCTAGAGACAGGCCCGATTCCAGGCCATATTCTCATGATTCTTTTTATTTCTCCTTTTTTTGCCCCTTTGGTAGTGGGGATTGAACCCAGGGTGTTCCACCTCCAAGTTACATCACTGCCCCCTGTTTTATTTTTATTTTGAAACAGGGTCTCTCTCTCTAAGTTGTTGAGGGTCTCGCTAAATTGTTGAAGCTGGCCTCGAACCTGCGATCCTCCTGTCTCAGCCTCCCAAGTATTGGGATAACAGGCACACTGCACCCCGCTTTGTGACTCTTCTTGAAGACCTTGTTTCTGTGTTTTTGTCAGAATGAGGAGTGGAGGAGCACTTGGCAAGATCCAAGTTTTCACTAACACAGAGATGACAATGACAGGGAGGGATCTTGAGAAAGTTCTGCTCAAAATGCAGAAGCCCCTCTCTTGGGGAAATTTCACAGATTACATGAAGAGAGAAATGTGGATAATGGAGAAGGATTGCTCTGAGGTGCAAGGAATGTCATATTTCTGTGCCAGGGCCAGCCCTCAAGGCAGTGGGGTCTGGGGTCCTTCGATAGGTGTGGATCGAGACAAGGTCGAGAGAATACACTCACACCGCACGCAGTGTAGAAGCGTAACTGTTTTATTGTTTTTTAGTCGCTGTTTTATACTATTTTTTTTGCAAAGAGGCATATAGAACAGGAATTTTTAGACTTGTCTTTCCAAAGGTTATCCTCAACCAGTTAAGGTTACAACACGTATATAAAAATTCTTTTCCATTAGTTAAAATCTTTACACTTTTGTTTAGCCCCTTAAAGCAGTGTTCTGTCTTATCTCAGGAAGTTCGAGGGTTCCAGGGAGACCAGGTGGTAGTAGGCAAAAGACTATTTGTAGTAGCTATTTAGATAAACTTGCAAAGCCTGTTTCTAGACTAATGCTTGTAAAAGGTTAATGCACTATTTGTCTTGAGGCACTGCATTTTTTTTCAGCTAAGAGATCAGTATCTGTCAGGCCACATGTTTCTAAGTTTTCTTTTATAATTAATATAAAAGCAAAACCCAAAGCTCCCAAAATTTCCAGAATATAATAATGCAAAGTAGGATATGCCACGCATTCCTTCTTTTGGAATCGTCCGCCTTGCAGGACTCCAGCGGACCGAGCCTTGCTCAAGACCCAGCTATTAAGGAGCTGTGGCATTTCTGTATTTCTCTAAAATCACATTAAATTGGGCCTCAAGTTCCTCACCTCCAAGGATGGAGGGGAGTCCCATGCCATGATTTCTGGGTCTCCTCGTCCCCTCCATGGGGAGCACAGGAGCCCCAGGCCCCTATGGACGGAGGGAGACGAGGTATCCTGGTTCGTAGACCTTGCTAATTGCCAGGGGTATCACCATGCTTAGCTCCTCCGTGCCTCCTCTGCCAGTCAAGCTCTCATCTCCACCAACCTGGGGTTGTCGTCCACAGAGACCCCCACCTAGGCTCTCAAAACCAGAGAGCATAGCGGCCAGCCTCCAGCGGCTCTGCGGCAGCCTCCCACCCGAGTTCAGGTGTGCATGGTGGGACACCCTGTCGCCCTGGACACCTGGACTTCCACCCCCACTCATGTGTATGCACACCCAGACTTCCCCGACTTGGGGATCCCACCAGCAGGTCGGGGCCACGCCTGTCTCCTTGAATCAAAGCACGTCTCACCATCCCAGTAATTCTCTTTCTTCTTCTTTTTGAGGTACTGGGGCTTGAACCTAGGGGCTTTCTACCTTCAAGCTACACCCCCAGCCCTTTTTTTCAGCTTTTGTTTTGAAACAGGGTCCCACTAGGTTGCTGAAAGTCTCACTAAGTTGCTGAGGCTGGTCTCAAACCTGTGATCCCACAGACTGGGACTGCAGGCATGCACCACCATGCCTGGCACCCAGCTCAGTGGGAATAAGTCTTTTTAAGTCTGGACCTCAAAGAAAGATCAGAGTAGGGAGATTTTATCCTGGGATCCCAGGGGCTCCTCTGTCTCAGGCTTTGAAACACAAAGAGCTATTCTTTTCCCTAAGGAAGGAGGAGCCCGCCCAGAACACAGAACTCAAGGCTAAGAAGAAAATTGCCTTAGCATTCTTTTTTGCTGATAAGGCCCTGGCAGTAAAAAGGGTAAGACACTAATTAACTTCTCGGCCACTCTGCGTGTGTGTGTGTGTGTGTGTGTGTTGGGGGTGGGGTGGCCAAAGGCATTCACAAAAGAGACTTGGAAGAGAAGCCACGGCAAAAAGGCTGGGCCGGGTGTCCGCACGCGTAGCTAAGGCGGTGCTGCTGCATCCAGTGACCATCTGAAGGAGGAAATGACACCCGGCGAGGGTTTCCTGCGCCCTGCCACGGCAGCCCGAGGAACAACACTTCTAGAACTGTGGTATGGGCACGAGGGCCTGCACACAGCCTGTGCCCGGCGGGGCCGGGCGAGATGGGTCCTTTTCTAACTCACATAAACGTAACAGGCCTAAGATGACCCTGTGCAGAAAGGACAGGGGGTCCAGGAATAAACTCAGGCTCCGAAAAAGTCTGGATATCTGGATGACCTTACAGAATGGTAAAACCCTGTGCCTATGTCCAACCTTACATTAAAGTTCCACCGAGCGGCAAGGAAACAAAAAAGCATTTATTCCACGGAACATTGATCAAAGGAAGCCAGGGAGGGTCAAATAGTAGTGTCCCCTCTGCAGCCTCTCTTGTCCCCGTAGAGCTGGCTCATTGGTCATAAATAAAGCCGCAATAAAGCTGGGCGTGGTGGCACACGCTTGTAATCCCAGCATTCGGGATCCGGGTTCGCGGCCAGCCTCAGCTACCTAGTGAGGCCCTCCGCAACTTAGTGAGACCCGGTTTCGAAATAAATAATAAAAAAATAGGACTAGGGGTATAGATCAGAAGTAGAATGCCCCTGAGTTCAACCCCCAGTACCACAAAAAAAAAAAAAAAAAAGCTGCAATAAAGAAGTAGCCAAATACGGTGAATATCACAGGACACAAAACAATCTCAGGAACTCATAAAGCAACTTGTTCAGACATGTCAATTGTATAGAGCATGGGACATAAAAACCTTCAGGAACTCATAAAACACCTTGTTTGGACACGCCGGCACACGGCTGGGACCGACACGCCTGGGCTGCAGTTGATAATGGACTCTTGGATATGAACCTCTTCCTTCGTCTGCTGGACTCCCATCATCCATACGCTTGTGGCTTCTAACAAGTGTGTGGGAAGGTCCATAAGCCTGCTAAAGACACTTGACAGCACCAACAGAAACCCTGTAAAAGAGCAGCCTTTTCCACACGCTGTGCTGTGCTATTGCGTATGCCGCCACGGGTCTACTGCGCGTACGACTCCGATTCGGCGACTTCATTTCGGCCCTGCTTTTTGCTGACCGAGGATCAGTGTGACTCTTCAGCCTTCTGGGTGCCAGGAACAATCTCCTCTTCCATTCTGGAACTTGGTCCATTCCACCCCCTTCCCCCCGCTTGTTTGTAGCTGCTACACAGCATCCCAAACTAGCTTAACCTTAATTATAGACTTTCCTCATAATTTCCTGCAGGCCATAACCTCCAAGTGTTGAATAAACTTCGTGACACTGTGGGAAGACTCAAATCATGTGTGATGTGATTTATTGGTCTTAGGACCTCGCGGCCCTTTGCTTACAACAATCAGCCCAGGCATATATGAAGAATTTTAAAAATAAATTCTCACTTAAAAAGTTAGAGTAGGAAAGCCGGGCGTGGTGGCGCACACTTGTAATCCCAGCATTCGGGAGGCTGAGACAGGAGGATCTGGGTTCAAGGCCAGCCTCAGCTACCTAGTGAGGCACTCCGCAACTTAGTGAGACTTGGTTTCAAAATAAAGAATAAAAAATAGGGCTGGGGGCGTAGCTCGGAGGTAGAATGCCCCTGAGTTCAATCCCCAGTACCGCAAAAAAAAAAAAAAAAAAAAAAAAATAGGGCTGGAGGTATAGCTCGGAGGTAGAATGTCCCTGAGTTCAATCCCCAGTACCGCAAAAAAAAAAAAAAAAAAATAGAGTAGGAGCTGGGTGTGATGGCACACACCTATAATCCCAGTACTTGGGGGGCTGAGACAGGAAAATCACAGGTTTGCAGCCAGCCTCAGCTACTTAGTGAGGCCCTCCACAACTTAGTGAGACCCTGTTTTGAAATATAGAATAAAAACTAGGGCTAGGGGGTGGGGGTAGCTCAGAAGTAGAATGCCCCTGGATTCAATGCCCATTACAAAAATAAAAAAAACCATGAAGAATGTGTGTGGCTGAACCCAACAAGGAAAGTCAGGAGTCCCCTGCATGTGAGCTGACCCGTGCCTCCATCTTAAGTTAGTCATAGGAAGCTGCCATTTTCCTAAGTCAAAACGGTCTTACATTGGAATTCGAATCCAGTTCTACCTAATAAACCAGCGAGAATATTCACTATTCACTTTGTTTTTTCATGTGGTGGTGCTGGGGATGGAACTCAGCCCAGCCCAGCACTAATTACAGGGAGGGGCGAGAAAACGGAAAGGGGTCTTGTAAGTCTTATCGTATTGCTTTTCTTTATGAGCAGGTATTACTTTTGGATTTTTTAAAAATAATCCTGTGAACATTTTTGTAAAGAAACAGAGCGTCATCCAGAGCTATTGTTACAATCGGGCCGTGACTAAGCTGTCGTCCCGGCGAGGTCACAGCCTTGTCTAGCCAGGGTTTCTGCACCCAGCGCAACTGACGCTTGGGGCCACATCCTTCTTTGTTGGGGGGGCTGTCCCCGGCTTCTACACGCTCTCCCTCTCCCTCCACCGACGACAACAACGACGACGCCTCCAGATGCTGCCAAATATTTCCTGAGGGGCAACATCGGCCCTGGTCGGGAGCCATTGCTCTCGTTCTCGGTTTCTCACCCAAGAACGGGAACTACCAGCGCTCCCGAAACCCCAGATTCTCCTACTGCGTCAATCCCGAGCCTGTCAATCAGTTTCCAGAGGCTATTTCCTCCAGAGCCGCTAGAGGGCGCGCTCCGCTACACAAAGGACAGAGCCCGCCCCCACCGGAGAATTTTGTTTTCCCTTCCTCCTGGCCTGGGTTTCTCTTTCTGACAGCTACAGCCTTAAATAAACAGCTTTTGATATTGGGAGTGATAACCCCTAACCATAGGGCACGAGGAACTATTTATCTTGTGCTCTGTGCCATAATAGCCGGTGTTTCTAGATATGGTGCGAAAAGAGCTAAATGGCCTTTGTTTTTCTTCCTAAGGCAATCAGATGAATCAGACCTCAAAATAAATAAATAAATAAATAAATAAATAAATAAATAAATAAATAAATAAATAAACCCATTTCCTTGAGGAGATCCTGTGGGACCACTCGGCCAGGAGATGAGAAATCCGGCTCTCTTCCTGGTCCTGCCAAGTCCAGGCCTGTGTGATGCTGGCCAAGTCGCTCAACCTCTCTGGTTTTGTGTGTAATAGAGCGGAGGAGACAGAGACGTTAAGTCACGCGGTCAAGCAGGGCACTGGATCTGACCCATGGACTTCAGGGCACAGTTGTGTGGATTCAATGAGATGGGGTGCGTGGAAGTCATGAAAAATAGAAGCTCCCACACACGTTCAGCATGTGGATTTGCAGACAGTAAGGGAGCGACAGGAGGGGACAGCTGAGAGGTGGCAGGAGGCCAGCGCGTCCCCGCGGCCGAAGGAAGACATGTCAGGAAAAGGCCTCAATGGCCCCGGTCCTTTGCTGCTGACGGAACACCATCTCCCTGGGACTCAGTTACCACACCCATCAAAATGGACACACCGCTTGCAGGGTGTTACTTTATTCGTGTGTGTGTGTGTGTGTGTGTGTGTGTGTGTGTGTGTGTTCGTTACTAGGGATTGAACCCAGAGGCATTTCACCCCTAAACTGTACCCCTAATCCTTTTTTATGTTTCATTTTGAAACAGAGTCTTGTTAGGTTCCTGAGAGTCTTGCTAAATTGCTGAGGCTGATCTTGAACCTATGATCCTCCTGTCTCAGCCTCCTAAGTACTGGGATTTCAGGCGTGCAGCACCATGCCTGGCTTATCAATTGTTTAAATGCCTTAATGAATTAATGCCAGGCACAGCGGCACGCACCTGTAATCCCGGTGACCTAGGGGTCTGCAGCAGGAGGATTGGAAGTTCGAGGTCAGCCCCGGCAACTTAGTGAGACCCTGTCTCAAAATAAAAAATTAAAAGGGCTGGAGACGTAGCTAAGTGCTTGCCTTGCATGTGTGAGGCCCTGGGTTCAATCGCTAGTACTGGAAAACAAACAAACACAAAAACACCTTAACGAAAATGAAGTGTTTATTCCAATTCTGTTTCTTAAGCTTTTTTTTTTCTTTTTTGGGCACCAGGGATTGAACCCAGGGGCATTCTACCTCTGAGCAACAACCCCGGCCCTTTTTATTTTGAAATAGAGTCTCACTAAATTGCCGAGGCTGGCCTCAAGATGCTGCAGGAGGGCAGGTGCAGAGAGATGATGGCCGGAGACCAGGTTGGGAAGGAGAATTCCTTTATTTCTGCCATCGGGGCCCAGAGCACTGAAGTCTGAGTCCGGAATGGTGTCGGCGTACTGATTATACAGCCTCAGGGCGACAGGGCAGGTCTTGATTGGCTACACAGGTGCAGAAGCTTGGGTTCGGTTTCAGTTTCTTTTCCTGAACCTGACTACCTCTAACTGCTCCCAGGTGGCGGCTTAAGCTCCACGTGGCAGGTGCAGGGCGGCGCCATCTTAGGCTCCTGTCTCAGCCTCCCAAGTACTGGGATTGCAGCTGCGCCACCACACCTGGCTTTAAACACTGTGTGTGTGTGTGTGTGTGTGTGTGTGTTGTGTGTGTTTTACTGGGAATTGAACCCAGGTGCGTTCTACCTCTGAGCTACACCCCTAGCCCTATATTTTATTTTATTTTATTGAAACAGGATCTCAGTATGTTGCAGAGGGCCTCACAAGTTGTAAACATTTTTAAAACCTCAAACCATAGTAGGAAAAATGTTTCATAGAGACCCAGCTCATATACATATATAATATATAGCTTTATAATACTATAAAACTAAAAGTTTTACTTATCCTTGGCCATTTTCTATTTTGCTTCCTTTTACTCTATCGTTTGAAACTCACCACTAAATAATGGGTCCTGGTATGCAGATTCCTTCCTTTTTTTTTTTTTTTTTTTTTTTGTGGTACTGGGGATTGAACCCAGGGGCATTCTACCTCTGAGCTACGCCCCCAGCCCTATTTTTTATTCTTTATTTTGAAACAGGGTCTCACTAAGTTGCGGAGTGCCTCACTAGGTAGCTGAGGCTGGCCTCGAACCCGGATCCTCCAGTCTCAGCCTCCCGAATGCTGGGATTACAAGCGTGCGCCACCACGCCCAGGTTTCCTTCCTTCCTTCCTTCCTCCCTTCCTTCCCTCTTTTCCTTCCTTCCTGTGTGTCCGCATACGTGCCCTGAACCCAGGGCCTTGTACTCACAAAGCAGGCACACTACATCCCAGCCCCTGACCCGCCGTGTAAAAGCGCGTGCTAGAAGGTTTTATGGGAGGAGAGGAGGAAGCGCAGGGCTCTTGTGCCAGGTTGAGGACAAAGCAGGAGATATGGTCCCCAAACATTATTTGGGGAGCCTCAAAGATGAACTTTTTGGAGTTTTCCAGCAGCTGACTCTCTGAAGTGTGATTCAGGGAGAATGAGTCTAAATTCAAACTCCCCAAACGTACCTAAAGAGGCGAGGCAGGCCATTGGAGCAGACTAGGCTGGATTCTTAAGGTTGTGATCCAAGCCCTGCGCCATTACCATAAAGCATAGATGGGTGCAATGTAACCATCACAACAACAAAAAATAAAAAACCCGGCATTTGTTGAGTCCTTACTCACTATCAGACACTGTACTAAGCACGTTACGTAAATGAAGTTAGAATGTTCCTTGCTGTTCTTCTCTTCCTGCCCAGTAAACCGGTTCTGGCTTGGCCAACCCAGCTTTCTCTCCTGCTTTCTCCATCAACAGACGAACTGGACAGGAACAGGAAGATCAGAGGTACAGTGCTCAGGACTGGAAAAAAACCATTGTAGCGAGCTGGGAGAAAGCAAGAGGAGACAGAAGCTGTGAGGTATAACAGTCTGCACAGGAGTAGAAGAGGACATTAAAGAAGTATTACAAGGAGCCGGGCATGGTGGCACAGGCCTGTAATCCCAGTACTTGGGAGGCTGAAACAGGAGGGTTGCAGGTTTGAGGCCAGCCTCGCAATTTAACGAGGCCCTCAGCAATTTAGCAAGACCCTCTTTACAAATAAAAAATAAAATTGGCTGGAGGTGTAACTGTGAAGTAGGATGTCCCTGGGTTCAGTTCAGAGTTAGAAAAAGGAGAAGGAAGAGGAGGAGGAAGGAGAAAAAGAAAAAGAAGTATTGCAGGGGACTCCATAGAATGTTTGAAAAATGCAGGTTAATGAGTGCTAGTTAATTTGAAATTTCTTTTTCTTTTTCTTTTTTGGTGATTGGACATGTTTCTCAGACTACAAGACCACCTTGAGACTGGGCGATGGGTATATGATCATAATAGTGTCACATAGGCATTATCTTTTTTAATCTGCATAATAATTCCATAAGGTGGTATTATTACTTCCTTTTATTCAGATGAGGAAAGGGGGTTAATGTAGACTGAGTAGCCTTCAGGTCATCCACCTAATAAATAGTGGAGCCAGGCCTAGAACTTCTGCCTTTCACTCACCGTAGGACAAGCTCTTAACAAGTCCCCAAATGAAGATTTCCAACATAAACCATATCACTTAACAGTAAAATACTTAGAAATACATTTCACAAAAGAAGTGCAAGATTGCAAACTGCCACCGACAAAACATTGATTTAAAAAAAAATGAAAGATGTAAATAAACGGTAAAGCTCCCCAAACTCACGGATCAGAAGACTTAATATTATTAAGATAAGAAGACTTCCCAGATTGGTCTGCAGGGACGACACAACATCTATCAAAAACCCCAGCTGGATTTTTTTTTTGCAGAAATTGAGAAGCTGATCTTAAAGATCACAAGGGATCCTGAACAGCCAAGCAATCTTGAAGAGCTGGGGCAGTAGCTCTGGGTTCAATTTCCAGCAAAAAATACACACACACACACACACACACACACACACACAATCTTGAAGAAATAAAGTTGTTGGACTCGTGCTTCCAAATTTTGGAATTTATGAAGACACAGTAATCAAAACAGTGTGGTACTGGCATGAGAACAGACGTCTAGAACAATGGAACAGAATTAAGAATCCAGAAACAA
Organism: Graphiurus murinus; assembly: GCA_004027655.1. Taxonomy (NCBI): domain Eukaryota; kingdom Metazoa; phylum Chordata; class Mammalia; order Rodentia; family Gliridae; genus Graphiurus; species Graphiurus murinus. Next base: position 6,394 of record PVLC010019066.1, on the reverse strand, counting down.
ATATTCATATTTATGGTCAGTTGAACTTGGACAAAGGAGCCAAGATAACTCAGTAAAGAAAAGACTAGACTATCGTGTGTGTGTGTGTGTGTGTGTGTGTGTGTGTGTGTGTGTGTGTGTTTTATTGGGGATTGAACCCAGGGGCATTCTACCTCTGAGCTACACCCCCAGCCCTATTTTTTTTTTTTTAATTCTTTATTTTGAAACAGGGCCTCACTAAGTAGCTGAGGCTGGCCTCCAACCTGTGATCCTCCTATCTGAGCCTCCCAAGTACTGGGATTACAAGCGTGCGCCACCAGCCGAGCATGGACAAAGGATTTGAATAGATAGGTCTCCCAAGAAGATACACAAATGGCCAATCAGCTCACGAACAGGCACTCAGCATCACTAGTCATTAGGCAAATGCGATTCAAAGCCTCAGCGAGATACCGTGTCACACACTCACTAGGAAGACAGACAATCGCAGTGTTGGTGAGGATGTGGGGAAACAGGAGCTTCCTACATGGCTGGTAGGAATGTCAAATCACATGGTGCTTTACAAAACAAGTTGTCAGTTCCTCAAAACATGAAACAAACTTGCTGTGTCGCCCAGCACTCCTACAATCCTACTCTTTGGTGACTGCCCAAGAGAAAAAAAAAAAAATCTTGTCCATGAATGCTCGTGGCACCATTATTCACAACAGCCAAAAAGTGAACCATTCAAATGTTTGTCAACTGGTATAAAGACGAAATACCACATAGCAGCCAGGCGTGGGGGTGCACACCTGCAATCCCAGTACTTGGGAGGCTGAGACAGGAGGTTTGCAGGTTCAAGGCCCACCTCAGCAATTTAGAGAAGTCCTGTTTCAATATAAAATAGGGCTGGGGGGTATAGCTCAGAGGTAGAATAGGGTTCAATCCCCAGTACCACACACACACACACACACACACACACACACACACACACACACATCTAACCACACGATAGAATATTATTTGGGCATAAAAAAGAATTTTAGAACTGAAATATTCTACAATGTGGATAGATCTTGAAAGCAAAGTGAAAGAAGCCAGACACAAAAAGCTAAATTTGTGTTAATTGTTCAAAATAGGCAAATCTATGGCGCTGGAAAGTAGGCTCGTGGTCATCTGGGGGTGGGGACAAATGAGGAGTGATGGCAAGCAGGTATAACGTCTCTTCTGGGGGTGATGATAAATACTATAAGATTAGATTATGAGCACACAACTGTGTCAGTATGCTAAAATGTGCACCCAAGCCGGGCGTGGTGGTACACGCCTGTAATCCCAGTGTTTGTGAGGCTGAGACAAGAGAATCGCAGATTCGAGGCCAGCCTCAGCAACTTAGCAAGGCCCTTAGCAACTTAGCTAGACTCTGTTTCAAAATAAAAAATAAAATGGGACTGGGGATGTAGCTCAGAGGTAGAATGCTCCTAAGTTCAAGACCCAGTGCCAAAAAAGAAGAAGAAAGAATTGTACACTTTAAGACTTTAAGTAGGTGTACCTCATGGTATGTAAATTACACCTTCAATGCTTTTTTTTTTTTTTTTTTTTAAGAAAAGGAAATGAGAGAAAGAAGAGGCAGCGAGTATAGACACGTTTTCTGAGGAATTCCTTGAACCTTAAAGGTTTGGGGGAAAGTCACCAGTAGAGATTGCATTTGCTGTTCAAAGGTGGGATAGGGGCACAGAGGCAGGGAGGTGCCGTTCTGCTCCTCGGCACCTCTGAGTGCTAGGTCGGCCGATTCCTCACCACAAAGATCAGACTCAGGGTGGACAATGCAAGGAGTGGCATCGCCTCGAAGTTTACTGATCACTTCTGCTTTTTCCTTTTTTTCTTTCTTTCTTTTTTTTTTTTATTTTCCTGTTCATAGTATCCTGGTGCCCCAAGGCCGAGAGGCCAAGTGAAAAAATAATCGTCCCGTGTTCATCTTAGAGAAGTAAATACCTGTGGACGTGAAGCAAAGCAAGGCCGCCCAGCCTCTGGGGAAACAGAGCTGGGAGGCACCCAGAGGCATTTTCTGCAGAGAGGAAAGAAAAGAATAAACAAGGCTGCTGCCAAAAATGCCTGGAACTTAAAGTACTTTCCTCGGCCCAAGGTCAGGCTCTGCGAGGCTGTGGACAGCGAGCCCCACGGGCTGTGGGTTCCTCCACCAAAGGCACGCGGCTGTCTCTGGCTTCTGAAGTTCATCTTTTCTAGTTCCGCCCTTGACAGGACAAGTGTGGCTCCTCAGAGCGGCGACTCAGAGCTCCTGGGAGCCAGGTAACGGCACGGTGTCCTGCCATCAGAGGCAGGGGAGCCGGGTCAAGGAGAGGGGTCCTGTGGCTACACACCCCACACCGGGGTAGGCAGGAAAGCAAGCCCCGGGGGGCAGCGTAACTGAGGGGCACGACACCTCCCAACCCGGGCTTTTGTCTTCCTCTTGGAACGAGACATTTACCCTAGGAGAGTCATGGAAAAGTACAGACTGCAGAATCATAGGTCACAGCGAGAGGCTAAACCTCTGAGGTCGTCCTTATTGTTTTTTTCTCTTTTCTTTTTTTTTGGTACTGAGGATTGAACCGAGGGGCGCTCAGCCGTCTTGTTGCACCAGGATACTATGAACAGAAAAAAAAAAAAAAAAAAAAGAAAGAAAGGAAAAGCAGAAGTGATCAGTAAACTCCGAGGCGATGCCTCTCCTTGCATTGTACACGCTGAGTCTGGTATTTGCGGTGAGGAATTGGGCCGACCTCGCACTCAGAGGTGCAGAGAAGCAGAACGGCACCGCCCCCCACACCCCCAGCCCTTTTTTCTTTTTTCTTTTGAAGCAGAGTCTTGCTAAGTTGCTAAGAGTCTCCCTAAATTCTGAGGCTGGCCTCAAACCTCCATTTCTCCTGTCTCCGCCTCCCGAGTATTGGATTACGGGCATGCACCTGGCTGATTGTAGCGTCGTATCCGACTGGGACCTGGGAAGAGTCTCTCACAGCCGTTCTGAGTGACTCACCTGCTTGTCAGCCTCGGGCCTGGTGCAGATCCACCAACGTAGACAGAACACCCGACCGCCCCACTGTTTCCTCACAGGACCTGGACTCAAGTCCTCTCTTTATTTCTCTCTTCCTTCTCCTGGACAGGGTGCCCTGGAACAATATTACTTCAAGCCAGCCATTCAGGAGAAGTGGTTAAGTACAGGATTTGAGATCAGGCAGCCAAAGCTCTGCTACCCTGACACTTCAGAGAAATATCTTAACCTCTGCATCTGCTTCTTCATTTGTAGAGTTGGAAATTATAGCTTTGTCATGATAATACTAATAAATGAAATAATCTTCAGCACAGAAGCATAAACATTCACTTAAGTATTCACTATATTGTCCTCTGCTGTTTTATTCTAAAATTATCATTCATGCATCATGTGTTTACTGGCTCAAGCAAGGCACTGAAGTATGAATATCCCTCTTAAAGAGTGAGGACCCTCTTAAACATGGGAAGAAGCTGGGTGCAAGCCTCTAATCCCGGTAGTTGGGAGGCTGAGATGAGGATTACAGGTTCGAGACCAGCCTCAGCAACTTAGTAAGACTCTCAGCAACTTCGAGACACCCTGTTTAAAATTTTTGTAAATTTTTTTTTAAAGGGCTGTGGGTATAGCTTAAAGGTAGAACACCCCTGGGCTCAATCCTGAATACAAAAAGAAAAAAGGAAAGAAAAGAAATCCCAGGAAGAGCTAGCTCATGTTGGTGCCCAGAGAGCCGAGAGCTGAGGCCTGTGTTCCTAGCACAAGACAGAGAAGAGACACTTTTAGCACCAGATGCTGCCGCCCAAGGGTGGTGACAGGAGGACCCGCCACCGCCTTTCTGCATCTCTTTAAGCACCACTGGGCTCCCTGGGTTGGTGGACACCAAGAGGAGTCAGGCTGATGACAGAGGGAAACAGAGGTCCCCAGAGAAACCCGTCTTCTTCCCCGCTGCTTCTCTCTGACCGGAGCCGCGGCCTCTCCTGCGCACGAGGGTGGTGTCCTCCAGGGCGGCCTGCGGATCTGTCTGGACTGTTCTGGAAATAGGAAGGGCGTCGGGGGTGGGGAGGCAGCAGAAATGTCCTCCTGGCCTGCAGCTCAGTGCCAGAGAGCAGCCGAGAGGAGGGCCTCTGGACATCAAAGGTCCCTTTTGTCCCCTTTCCGAGTGGCAGGGCCGGGCCGGGCAGCCCAGCCGGCTGCTGGCGATGACTCAGGCCTGGCCCTGACGTCACCCACGCCCGGCCACCGGCCTCTGCAGCCAGGAAACGGGCTGGGGAGTGGCACCCGCAGCTGCAGAGAATCTCAAGAAGAAGGCCGCTGCCTTCTCCTCTCCATCTCTCCCAAGCACACCTTTTTCTTCTTCTTTTTTTGTTTTTGTGTTTGTGTTTAAACCTCATGGAAGGTTTTACTTGCAGATCCACTTTCCAAACGTAGGAAGTTAGAATGCGTGGCATCATCAGAAAAATATGTGGAGCCGATCTGGACTAGGAGCCAAGAACCCGCAGCAAGGACTCGCCTCCTGAGCCCACGGAGCGGGCAGCATCTGGGCTTCGGAGGAGCAGCGCCTCAGAGTAAGTGAAGGCTCGCCCCCCGGCCCTCCCTCACACCTTCACCGCCGGCGCCATCTTGGTCCCTGACGCCCGGGGCCTGGCAGAGGGGGGAAGGGAACCGCCTTCAGGAGACCCTCTAAATATAGCCCCAGAGGGACCAGATCTCTCCTTCTCCACAGGACCAGATAAGCACATTTTTTTAAAAAAGATAAGCAAAGGATAGATACTCAGGTTGAAATCCAGGGGAAAATGGCCTCTGGCGCCTTTTTCATCAACCCTCTCGTTTGGTCTGCTCTCTCTTCCCGCCTGAGTACTCTATTTTGGAATGTCAGAATGTTTGTTCAGAGTTCTGTGCTGATCGCTTCCTGGATCCTATACTGAATCAGACATAAAAAGAAGCACTGTTCTAGGCAAAACCAGGCCCTGGGCCGCCAAGTGAAATTTTCACACCTAACCTGGTCAAAGATGGCAGCCCGGGGAGAAAATACCCGCAATCCTCCTCCTGCCTGTGCAGAGCACAGTTCCGGTTACTGATGCATGCACCTTCATTATCTCACCACTCTGTTTGCAGAGGGCTTCGTTTCTCTTTTGTGTATGTGTGTGGGGGGGGGGGTACTAGGGGTTAAGCCCAGGGCCTCACACGTGCTAGCTAGCACTCTACCACTGAGCCATGTCCCCAGCCCATTTTACTTATTGTTTTATTTTGAGACAGGGTCTTACTAAATTGCCCAGGGTGGCCTCAAACTTGCCATCCTCCTGGCTCAGCCTCCTGAGTAGCTGAGATTACAGGCGTGCCCCTCCGCACCCAGCTCAGGGGGGTTATTTTCATTTCTAACTTGTGCTGTTGCATCTCAGATGATATGAAACACAAAGACAGCCGGGCATGGTGGCGCACGCTTGTAATCCCAGCATTCGGGAGGCTGAGACCGGAGGATCCGGGTTCGCGGCCAGCCTCAGCTACCTAGTGAGGTATTCCGCAACTTAGTGAGACTCGGTTTCAAAATAAAGAATAAAAAATAGGGCTGGGGGTGTAGCTCGGAGGTAGAATGCCCCTGAGTTCAATCTCCAGTACCGCAAAAAGAAAAAAAAGAAACACAAAGACACATTATCGTGTCGGTCTTTGCATAATCTATAATTTACAAGTTCCAGAAGTTCCCACTCGAGAAATTTAAGTTTTCTTAAGGGGGAAAGAAATGAAGAAATACATAAGATCTGCAGAGCCCAAAGGCTGATTTTCCTGGCTTCCAAAATTATCCCCTGAGTCAGCATCTAGTCTTTGTATAGCTTACTTAGCAGAACAGATCCATTCTTACTAACATAAATTCTATGTTAAAATGTTGACGGGAAGGTTTCCAATGAGTCTTAATTTAAAGGCAATAGAAAAGTTTGTCATTTACTAGAAGACAATGATGAGTTCCTTTGCAAACACCATCTGAAATTCACAATCATTTTGTAGGTCTTATGTCTTACTTTTTTTTATTTTTTTAATTGATCAGGTTGTCTCAAAGTGAGGCTCTGTCCTACTACCATTCTGGCGGCAAAATCTGAGTGCAGTGACAAGAGTGTGACCATTAATTTGGTGAGTGTTATTTGTCCCTGGTGGATGCTTAAGCTTAAATCTACAACTCTGCTTTTTTTGTTGTTGTTTCAAAGTAAGATTTAAAGAAAAAGGTACCGAGAGTTTTGCACAGGATGATAATAGCTAGATCAGAGGATATGTATTAGAATTGGCTAGTTGTTATCAGAGATCCCAGAATGTATAATGCCTCAAGCAGAGTAAGGTTTTGTCTGGCTCATGTGGCAGTGTGGCTCAGTGGAGCATCTCTCTTCAGTGTATTAATTGAGATTCAGGGCTGGGGTG
>PVLC010019065.1:0-31184 GCA_004027655.1 Graphiurus murinus | reverse complement strand
TTTTTTACTTTGGAACAGGGTCTTGCTAAGTTGCTCAGACTGGCCTCAATTCTCTCGTCTCAACCTCCCAAGTAATAGGATTATAGGCGTGCACCATGCCCAGCTATGACTTATCTTCTTTCTAGGGCCCCTCAAGTGCTTTGGTTGATGATGATCAGGCACAGGAAAGCACTGACCTGTCTCCTTTTTTTTTTTTTTTTTTTTTTTTTTTTTAAGAAGGCAAACTCTTTATTCTCCCCAGCATGACAGACATTAAACTTAAAATCCATGAGAATTTTACCCTTAATAAATTGTGAGCGTGGGCAACACAAGCCATTATCACCCATGCTCACAGCTTTAAGGATCGATTCTCCCATGATGAGTCCCCAAAAGCCCCTGCATCTCCAACCTGGCTCAGCTCCAGGCATGAATTTCCAGCTCCCTACAGGCCAGGCCCATGCGGATGGGTGCCAAGTATCTCAAGCACATGACAAAACTCAGCTCCTCATTCCCCTCCTCTCTTCAAACCTGCTTCTCCTGTCTCTACTCTACATCGCATTTAATAGTCCACCAACCTTCATCACCCAGGAGTGGAACCCTGAAATCATCACTCCTCCTCCTCTCTCACAAATCACATCTGGTCGGCCAGTTCTGTTGGTTCCATCTCTGAAACTTCTTCCTCCCACTGGCCCTGCCAGCACCCCAAGGTAGGCTCACAATCGCCCACTGGACTATCGCAATAGCCACCTAGCTTGTCTTCACGCCTGCAGAGGTGGCTTTGTAAAAACACAGGCTGAGTCACGTCATCTCTCCTGCAATAATGCAGTGGCTTCCCTCTGCCCTTAGAATCAGAACCAGACACCTTGGCATGGCACGAAGGCCCACCAGGACACAGTGCCGGCCACACTGCCAGGCTCCCATATTGCTCCCCCTGGGGCATGCCTCATTTCTAAACACATCAGAACTATGCCTTTTCAGGCCTCCTGCCTTCACCATGCTGCTTCCTTCCCCCAAATGACTACCCTTCTCTTTCTCCCCACCAGAGCAAGTTTCAACCTGGGCTTCAGAAATGATCTAGAGTCCCATGCAACAATCCTATAACTACATACAAATATGCACCTTTCTAGGAAGAGAATTTGCAACCTTTTGCAGATTCTCCAAAGGCTCTACATTTCAAAGGAAGTTTAAAAACCACTTTCCCAAAGTTCAAGATTAGGCCAAATAAGTGCCTAATCTCTGAACTTGTTTCTGACTTTCTCAGTGATGCATTCTCAAAGAGACACAAGGGAATTCCCCAAGCATAAATCATCACACTTTCTGTTGCTCTATCACTAAACTCTGTATATCTTTAGTATAAAATATGATTCTTTCCATATCGATGTTGTAGTTCGTTGTACTGACTGGCTGGATTACAAATGTCAGCTCCACAACTTATCTATTGTGTCTGAGCTAGGGATTTGATCTTGCTGGGTCTCTGCTTCCTCATCTGTAGAATGGGGATAATCAGCACCTTTACCACTAAGTTGAGAGATAAAATAGTCTAAAGCAATCAAATAGGTTATCTTTTTTTTTTTTTTTTTTGGCTGGGGGTGGTTGGACCCAGGAGTATTCTACCTTTGAGCCTCCAGCCTTTTTTTACTTTTTATTTTGAAACGGAGACTCACTAGGTTATTGAGGGCCTTGCTAAATTACTGAGGCTGGCCTGGAACCTGCTGCAATCTTCCTGTCTCAGTCTTAATAGGACGGGGACTACAGGTGTGCAACACCACACCTAGCAGGTTATCCATTTTGATTATTTCCTATCTGTTATCCCCACTCACAGTCAAAGCACAGTGTGGGCCCTCAATGAATGATTTAGAAAAGCATGTCTTCCTGAATCCCAAGGCTCATCTACTACCATAGCAAAACCATTAAAAAGTACACCATGCAGCTGGGCATGGAGGGCACACGCCTGTAATGCCAGTACTTAGGAGACTGAGACAGGAGAACAGATTTGAGAACAGCCTCAGAAAGTAATAAAACTCTCAGCAACCTAGTGAAACCCTGTTTCAAAACAAAAAAATTAAAAATTGGGCTAGGGGGAGGGAGACTGTAGTTCAGAAGTAGAATGTCCCAGGGTTCAATCCCCAGTATGACAAAAAAAAATAAGGGATGAGGTGTAGTTTGGAGGTAGAATCCTCTGGGTTGAATCCCCAGTATTAGAAAGAAAAAAAAGTATGCCTTTGCTAATAACTTAGCATTCTTGTTCTGTTTCCTCCCTTCTGACCAATTCCTGAGCCATCCTTAATTGGTTATTTTTTACTCAGATTGCACAAGGACTAACACCTTGTACATAAACCTTTGCGTGCCCCCCACACATTAAGCTTCCCAATCAAAATGCCGATGACGCTGGCTTTGCTATTTTCACAGGAACCAAACTATTTCAAAATCCCCCATTACTCATCTGTTCTGAGGATTCCAGAGTTAACACTTGCTCTCCTATTGTCCCTGCGTGAGGCAGAAATCCTTTCTGCCACTTGCCAACACATATTGCAAAAGACAGGGTTCTTCCTTCTTAATCTAAGAGGACAACAAAATAAACACTTTTCTCTTTTGCTCTCCCCCGTTCTGGCCAATTCCTCTAACAGTGGAGGTCCTCAGGGCTCAAAGGCTTCATCACCCACCTTTTCCTACTTTAACCAATAATTCATTTCATGTGTGCGTATGTTCAACAAACATTACTGACACCTTCTATGTTCCAGGCCCAGTAGGAGACAGACACGCGCTCAGTTTCAGGTAGCCTCGCCCATTCCAGGGACACAGTCAACTTCAAAAATAAGTCAGAAAGAAAGGGGAAATTGAAGACACCACACAACAGTTCTCAGAGAATTAGGAAGGACTCGTTCAGCTCAGGCCCCCTGGGTCATTTTCTCAAGGGCTGGAAACCCTATAGGGCTTGTGTTCTCTAGCCACTTCCCTACCTGGGGCTCCATAGACAGCCGCATCCTGATCCTTAGAGGCAGGCTGAGAGAGTGCACTTGTAGGACAACACAGTTCTGCATGACCTTAACCAATTCCCAGGACCAAGAGGAGCCTGGGACCACTGGTCTCAGCCTCTTTGGTTGCACTGATTAATTAGCACATACTCATGTTCATTGGTGTACAAGGTCCTGGTCAGTTTTACCCCAGTTCACTAAAACCCCCCCTTCCTTTGTGTGTCTTGTGCTTCTGTGAAGGGGTAATTCTAAGGCCCTGGCTGGCAGGGCACAGGTCAGCAACTGGGGAGGGCTGGCCCACAGATACCTTCCTCCTCACAGTCCAACTCTCTAGGACTGACCAGGAGGCTTGACATCCCAAGAAGAAAAGGTTCCTCCTTGGACCAGTCCTGAGCAAGGACACTAAAGGCATCTGCTCATTGAACGAGAAGGCCATTGACAGCCAGTTACTATCCAAACTGCTTGCAGGATCCTAGGGCAGCAGAACCTTCCAGACATCTTTCTGGCCACTGTCAGGGCCAGCCTTGTGATCTGTGGCCCTCCCTGCTGTGTTATTTGAGATGCTTTCTTCCTGCCAGCATTGAGCCAGGTGTCCTGGACTTTGGTAGCCAAGAACAGACTTCAAAAGGCTAAGTGGAAGGTGACCATCTTCAAAGAGTCCTCAGACTTCCCAGAAATCTTTGGCACATAGCCCTGACCCCAGGTCAGTTTCCTGCAAATGAACTTGTGACAGCTCCATGAGGGCAGGGACTGGGTCTGTCTGGTTCACTACTGTCACCATGACAACCCCAGACCCAGGGCTGGAATACAGCTGGTGCTCAACACTGACTTGTTGAATTAATGTGCAATGACCTTTATTAAGGCAGGACCAACAGCATAGTGGAAAGAGTCCAGGCTTTGGAGTCGGAGAGACCCAGAATTAAAAACATTTGCCCAGCACAAGCCACTGGACCTCAGCCTCCTCATCTGTAGGTGGAGAACACAATTCCAACCTCAGCTCCCTGTGATGAACAATAGCTGGGAATTACATGTAGAGAATTTAGCATATTATAAGAGAGAAGCACATCTTTCAGTTCTTAAACATTTATTTAGCTCTTTCTGTATGCCATGTGCTATTCAAACACTGTAAAGGGTGGGGGGTCTGAAGATCACAATTAGTTTGTTTAATTTTTGCAAAAATCCTATGAAGTGGGATCTATTTAACCCTCCTTTGCAGCCAGGGAAATTGAGACACAGAGAGAGAGGTAAGGCAACTTGCCCAAAGCCTGATATCTAACTGTTAAGTGCTACACTTGTCTGCTTCTATGGCATACAATCAGTCAAAGTTGGTTTTTGCCCCAACCCTAGTTTGTTTACAGGGAATATCTAACCACATTGCAAGACTGGTATTTTTAATTACAAAAGAAACTGATCCAGGTATTCCCATGGGTCACTGCTTTGTCTTGCTTTCAACTGTGGTCTACTCCCCTGAAATCCAATTTTGGAGAAGTTTGTTGGCTGGGAACTTCCCTCTCATCTTGTCCTCCTGCTATCTCCTCCCCCATTATCTACCAGAAAAAGAAACACACAGCTATGTAAAAATAAGAAATGCAAAGGGAAAACAGACACAGGGAAGAGAGAAATCACACAGGAATAAATATGTGTGCCCTTAAGGAACAAAGTCACAGGAAGCCTTACTTCCCTTCAAATAATCTGTAAGAACTACTGTCTACACATTTGGGAGCTCAAGGCTATCCACACGGAGACCAACTACATAAAGTCCCAGCTCCCTGAAGACCAAGGTAACAGAAAGAATTAAGCCATCTCTGCCAAAGGATGAAACCTCATCATAAAGAGAGCTTTCCTTTCTTTTCCTTTGAGATTGCATTTGCTCTAGTGCCAACCATGAAGGAAATTTCATTACCAAAATAAATCACTTGACCTTGCTTCCCCAATGGCTCAGGATTAGTGGCATCACAAAGCACTCTACGAATGCTCAGAAATATCCGAATAACCCCCTCAAGGAAATAAACACTTGGTAGTTTGCCACTAAAAGACATTAAATTATTCTGATTTTACTGCATGGAATTTCAAATACTTTCAATATTTTCATTTTCAAAACCGTTAGAGAAAAAGTGCACTCTTAGGACCTTAAGAATTGCTGCTTCCTGGTCTGGTTTGTGTCCTGATTCATGTACATACAATGGGGAGCAGGCCAGAAGCCAAGGAACAGTAGCTCTGGCCCACAATGCTCACATCACATGACTCCATCCCCAAGTGGCTGGGCTTCACTGTGGAGGTTCCGGAATCAACCTCCTCCCATTCTCAGAGAGGTAGATCTCAGGCAGTTCCTCTGAAGGGGTCAGTCTCCACCACCTATAGCCCATATAACCAGCATGCTTCTCGTCTAAAGGAGCAGAAGATGCTCTACCAAGTGGACTACAGAGTTGAGTGGGGATGTTTTCTCCTCTAGGAGGTGGGAATGGCTACAAGTCCAGGACAGCTAATCCATCTCTTGCACCCCATTAAGAAACCCCACAGGCTGTGTACTCTGCCTGTCAAAAACCCCACAAGCAATAAGACTGTTCTTCCCAAACAAGTTATAATTCCTAATTTTGCTTATTCAAAATGATTGCCTCATTTTAAGTGAGGTTGGCAACCAACACAGCCAGTAAATGTATTGTTAACTTACAGAAAAAGAATCCATACATCAAACCATGTGCACTCAGGAAGCCCTCAGAATCTGAGCTACCCTGGTCCGAAAGACATGTTCCCACAACTAGCATCACATTTCCAAAAACTGAGCACCATGTTTGCAATAACTGATTATCTTGCTGAGTTGCAAGTCCTGAAGTCACAACATTATAAAATGGAAAAACCTATAGCCAGGCATGGTGGTACACGTATGCAATCCCAGTACTTGGGAGGCTGAGACAGTAGGATCAAAGGTTCAAGGTCAGCCTCAACAACTTAGCAAAACTGTCAGCAACTTAGTAAGACCCTGTTTCAAACTAAAAAATAAGGCTGGGGGCATAGTTCAGAGGAAGAATGCCCTTCGGTTCAAGTCCCAGTAATAGGCGGAAGGGGAAGGAAAAGTCCAAAGGACCCACAGACATCATCTACTTTATCATCTTGTTATTTTTTATTTCTTTAATTTATTTTGTATGTATATATGTGTTGCTGCAGATTGAACTCAGAGACATTCTATCTCCAAGCTCCACCCCTAGCTCTATTTTTTTTTGGGGGGGGGCAGGTTCTCACTAAGTTGATGTGAGCCTCAATGAACTGCTGAGGCTGGCTTCAAACCTATGATTATCCTGTTTCAGCCTCCTAAGTACTGAGATTATGGGCATGTACCACCATGCCTGGCTTTATCATCTTTTTTTTTTTGCAGTACTGGGGATTGAACTCAGGGGCATTCTACCTCCGAGCTATACCCCCAGCTCTATTTTTTATTCTTTATTTTGAAACAGGGTCTCGCTAAGTTGTGGAGTGCCTCACTAGGTAGCTGAGGCTGGCCGAGAACTCAGATCTTCCGGTCTCAGCCTCCCAAATACTGGGATTACAAGTGTGTGCCACCATGCCTGGCTTATCAACTTTTTTTAAATGGAAGAAAAATTTGAGACTAACAACCAGGGTAAAACTGTTCAAGTTCACTGGTAAGAGAACAACTCAAATCCAAAGCTTCTCACTTTTCATCTCCTAGCCTGCTACCTCAACCAACAAGAACTCTTACACCGTTATTCCCATATAAATATATGGATATGCTGGTTAAATTACAAGCAAAGTAGCTGAATCTACCAAGGCTGCTATCCAAAAAGTAAAACTGCAAGGGAGAACAAAACAAAACTGGAGTTGACAAATACTAACTTATGCTCTGAATGACATTCTCAACCCTGAAACCTCATTCTGGAAAGAGCAGTGCCTCTTCCTGGTATTCCTAGTGAGAAATGAGACACTCTAGTTATTCCCAACCTATGCCATTACTGCAGATTAAAATAATTCCTGGGCAATAAGTGGGAGTTGTGTGGAGTAGTATCCCAAAGCCATCCTCGATGACACATAATAAAGCCATCTTCAAAGAAGACCCAAAGATTAAAGTGCTTTTCTCTGCCTTAAAGAAAGGAGGCAGCTGTGTCTTCAGGTATGAAGACAAGCCTCTGAGAGCAAATAGCCAGGCTGAGGAAGCAGAGCCCAGGAAAGAAACAGACACAGAACTAGGTATCTAAGGCTCTGACACCTTCTACCCACAGTAGCTGAAGAGTTTCGTACTGACTCCATTTCACTAAATATGAAGAAGCTACTTTGACAATGAAAGATTTCATGAGAGCCTGGAAAACAAATACCAAAGGTCTGGGTTTGCCTTCTAGTGTATGGCGGGTAGAGAGACTCCAATGCTGTAGAAAGCAAAACTGCCCTTGTTTCCATTACATCATCCAAGCTTCAGGGGGAGGGGGACGGGGGCACAGCTGGTGGCAGCTGCACCACCATCTGCTTTCTCCTCGGCAGTGTGCGGGAGCTTGAGCTGCAGCCTCCTACAGCTCCTGACAGAGGAAGCACAGGATTAAAGGTACAACACCCTGTTGCCAAAAGGAGTTCAAATTATGTAGAAATAAATCACTCTCGTGATAAGTTAACAACCTCAGGAAGGTTGCTGAGCTGGTTCTCTCTGAGTTTAGGTGATTTGTTTCCATCTCTTTAGACTCAGCTACAGTGCAAACTCTGCCCACTCAATGAGCCCAATTAGAGGAGCAGAATGTTCAAGCAACCACCTGCCATCTGCTTCCCAAAAGGTAAGCAGCCAACAAGTGCAGGTCCGCAGCTGGAAGCATTTGCAGAAGGAGGCAGGAATGCCCAAGCTCGGCAAGAGGGCCTCAGACTAGTGGATGGGTACTTGCTTCTGCCTTTGGCATCCTAAGCCATCTGGTTAACTGAATGTCGCCCTCCTTGCAGTCTTGGAGTTTCCTTTAGAACAGAGCAAAGTGTCCCCTGGAGAAGATTAAGCTGGGAAGAGTAGCTGGGGTCAATGCCTCATCTAGCAATTCAACTGCAAACTGACAGCAAAGATGCAAGTGGATGGTGGTTGAGGGGTCTGATCAAGTCCATACATGTGTTTTTATTTGGTCTCTGTACAGGGTTTAAAAAAAAAAAAAAAAAAAAGTCTGGCTTTGTAAAATGAGATTTCATATACACATCTAGATTACTGGCTCTTTGGGGGAGAGAGGTTCAAAAGATTGGGTGGCAGCGGGCTCCATCATGTTCCCTTGGGGTCCCAGCTATCAGGCGGCACCGCTCCCTTTACACTGAGGCTGTATGCTGAAGAACTTGTCTCCACCACCTGGTACCTACATAAACCACTGCAACTACCTTCAAACCCTCCTGGACCTCAAGAGCTTCTGATATAACATCACTGAGCATGTTGAAGAAAAGAACAGGGAATGATCTACCAGTGGTCCTTCCTTGACATTCCTCTTCAGTTCAGACTTGGTTACTTGGACAACCAACTATAATCCCACAAAGATCACTCAATCTGATACAATAGTTGGATCTCACTAGAAGGTCAGCAGCTAAATCTATCTCCAACCACAACGGCAAATTGTAGCACTTCGAAGGAGCATTCCAAGCCACTTACCATACATTTTGCCTTCGTCTGATAAGATGATTTTCCTCCTCCCACATGGCGGGTAGATAGCCAGGGCCTCCTGGAAACTTTGCTCAATGTCGGGACTCCAGACCCCCTCTGCATCGTTGTCAATCGGCTTATCTGCAGAGTCACTCATCCTCTCCATGTTTTCGGCAGGGCTCTCACTGCCGCTCCAGCTGCTGGGCTCAATTTTGGCGGTTGGATTTTCCAAGCCGAAGCCTGGAGCCTTTTCAAGAAAATAAATCTAAAATTTAAAAAAAAAAAAAAAAAAAATCACAATGGTATAAGAACATGGTAACCACAAGCATACTGTCCTTGCTGGTTCTACTGCAAATTTTTCAGGCGCTAGATTTGCTTAAGGAGTTAACTCCTAGGAGAGAACATATAATTTTGAGAGCCAAGGGGCTTTCACTCTCTATGCATCATGTAGGCGCTCATTCAGAAGTGCAACTCATACAGAAGGCAGTAGCTAGAAAAGCTTCACAGAGGAGAGGAAATGTTCACCCGAGAACAGCACTCATTTGGAGTTGCGAGTTTGTAGGGATTCATACAAAAACTATTTGCTAAGTGCCTACTATCTACCAGGAGCACTTTGCTCAATGATAGTCAAATCTTCAAAGCACAACAAGTTGTTTATAAGAAAATAAAGTAAAATAAAAGATGTCAGTCTCACTGTAGCAACTGGCATGATAACTGAAATGTCAAACCATCCCAGTGAGATCAGGATGCAAGATGGCAGTAGGAGCAAGAAAGGAAAGAGGAAGATGATTTTGTGTTAATACAATTACTTGCCCTTCTCGTCGGCAATGCCAGACGACCTGGACCTATGACACTGATCGTGGGTGCTCTTTCCCTCCACAGTCAGGTCCCTTTGCTGCTCTCATCTCCTAAACTGTATCCCTGAAGCAAGGACCAAGTCTCCCATCTACCACAAGTACCTGGCACACTGATGGAAGCATTCCATATCTACATGGGGCACTGTGTCTTGGAGTCGGAGCCTGCTCTGAATTACTGATCACATGAAAACTGGGAGAGTCTCTCATTTATTTTTCTGTGCCACTGAAGATTGCAAAACCAAAAGAAACCATTCTCAAAACTGTATTCCCCTTAAATTATACATGTAACCTATGGTCATAAAGGGATAAGCTTTCTAAACAAATGTCACACTGGCTTAACACCAATGTGAAAAGGATCTAATCCAGGATTCCCTGCTGTCCTGCACACTAACATATCAATATTCCTTTGTTGAACAGACATCAGATCATTAATTCAAAGTCCTCCTAAAAAGGGGGAGGAGAACTGCTCCTGGGGATTGCTGAAAAAAGAGAGGCACAGGGCTTGCATAGAGAAAGAGCTTTGTGACCCCTGCTCCTCCCCTCCTGCCCCTCAAGTTTCTACAATATTTCAACAGAGGCACCCAGGAGAAAACCAAGTGCTGGCGGACTCTTCCCTGAGAGCCAGCAGCCTGCCTTCGTTCCCTCTCTCTCCTAACTGACTCCTGTTCTCTTGTCCTCCTCTACCTGTGGATCTCAACAGATCCCAGGTGCAGAAACTCTGAAGCATATGGATATTACAAAATTAGTGGTCTAGCTAATGGATTTTTTTTTTTTTTTTTTTTTGGTGCTAGGGATTGAACTGAGAGGCATTCTACCATCAAGCTCACCTCCAGCCTTATTTTTTATTTTGAAATAGGGTCTTGCTAAGTTGTTGAGGCTGACCTCAAACCTGTGATCCCCTGTCTCAGCCTCCCAAGTACTGGGATTACAGGTGTGCACCACCATGCCCAGCTAATGGATGCTTTTGACTTCTTACCCTGACAGGTTTTTAGATTTGGTGGCAACTGGATTAAAAAGGGGGGGAAAAAAAAACCCAAACCATAGGTTGTCTGCCTTTAAATGCTGCCACTGAACCATCATTCAAAAACCTGTTAGCAAAATACTCACTATCCCTACTACCCCTTACCAACACACATTCATTTACATAGCACCTTAAAAATGGGGAAATATTAAGGTGTAGATTATGCCAGAAGAATAGGTTTTTGATTGACTTCCAGGTGAACTCTATGATGCCTACAGTGTGGGCCTTTTGAATTCTCAAACCATTCCATTTTCTGTTGGGATCTAAGAGTCTTATAAACACAAGCTGAGCTACACTACCCTAGAGTATATTTTAGCACCACAGCAGCCTTTTGGAGAAATTGCAAGAAGATGGAACTTTTTGACTGTGGCTAGCCCACCTTCTTCCTTCTACCTCCCCCCAGACAAAACACACACACAGAACCATAGGCCAGACTTTGAGCAAAGCAAATTCACTCTAAGGAGTCACATTTTAAGATAAGTAATAGATGTGTCCTGTGCTCAACCAGTCTAGCAGAGGGGTGGAATCCAGGAGAATGAAGGTTGGCTAGAGGAGCCAAGACCTTCGTTTACCTAGAAAGAACATTATTTACAGAAACTGGAGGCCTGAAGCCTGCAGTCTCCAGACCAAAACATACCAATAACCCCCAGTGAATACCGGAAGTTCCCTCTAAAAATTTTCAGCAGCTGGTTACAGTCTATGCTTAAAGATCACCAATGACAGGGAACTCACTACCTCCTTGGAACTGCCAGTCCTCGTATTGGCATGTTAAAATTCTTCCATCACAGCTGGGCATGGTGGCACATGCTTGTAATCCTAGTACTTGGGAGGCTGAGACTGGAGGATCTTAGGTTCAAGGATAGCCTCAGCAGTTTAGTGAGGCTCTCAGCAACCTTGTGAGACCCTGTTTCCAAATAAGAAATAAAATCA
The DNA here is from genome assembly GCA_004027655.1 of Graphiurus murinus. Lineage (NCBI taxonomy): Eukaryota > Metazoa > Chordata > Mammalia > Rodentia > Gliridae > Graphiurus > Graphiurus murinus. The sequence goes on along the minus strand of PVLC010019065.1, from coordinate 19,820 downwards.
GTCTGAGGATATAGCACGGAGGTAGAATGCCCAAGTTCAATTCCCAGTACCATCAAAAAAAAAAAAAAATAGGTCATCAGTTAGACTGAAACCCATTTCCTAACTAACTTCTACCTATCCACCCCTTGAATGTCAATCCATCCCTCAAGGAAGCAAATTTTTCCCCCAAAATACTCAGGTATGACAGGAACTACCCACAGGTCCCTGATTATCTTTCCAACTAGACACCATTATCCCTCTGCCCACTCTCACGAGTGAATTCCAGTGTAGTCCCCCCCTCCCCAGCTCTCAATAAATGGCACCCAGAGGTGGACTTATGATCCCCAAAACTTCCTGAATCCTGTCTTCTATGCAACTGGTTTCAAAGCTAAATGCAGTTTACACTTATTTCTATTAAATGTCTTTATTTTTCCCATAGTCTGTGGCCCAAAGTGCTTATAAGATCCTTCTGAACCCTAACTGCCAAACTTAGCATCCTTCGACACTGAGCAACCTCTGAAGAGCTATCTGTACCAGAGGAGGGCACAGACCCATTCTGTGCGTGTTCCCAAGGAGGTTTCGACTCATTATAAGGAAAGCCCTTAGGTTGGCTGAACTGTTCAGTGAGGGCAGACCACCTCTGAAGAAATAGCGGAGTCTTGCAAACTGCCCCTGTGAGTTAACTCCAAGGCTAAGAGTCAAAAGTTCTTGGCTGTTTGGGGAATGTGACATCAGCAAGCATTAATTGTTCCATCCACTCAGGAAGTACAGACACTGTCCTAAGCCCTCCCCATTTTCATGAATTTACTGCAAAGGAAAGAACTCTGTGTCTAGACTCATGCAATCTGGTCAACTGGATCTCAGCAGAATGGAATTACCTACTGTGGACATGCACCAGCACAGAGACCCAGAAACCACCAGATACATAATTCATAGTTACTCAGGCCCTTGTTTTTACAACTCAAATGAAAGATGAGGACCTGTATGGGCAGAGAGTTTCCAATCATAAGACTGGGGCTGGCTGAGAAAAGCTTCCCATACTAGATACCGAAATAACCATTCTGACATTCATTCCATCCCTCAGCTCAAAATCCACCTCATCCTGGAAACTGCCCTTGAATCTACTGGCTGTCAGAGTATCAGCCACATTTTAGGAGCATCCTAAGAAATCCAAGGAACTTATTAGCTACCACTTAATTTGCCTTGATTTTGAATGTACAACAGTAAGTACCTGCTTCTTATTAAGATCTAATCAAGTAGATTATGCACAGAATACATATACCTACAGAACTGATGTCTTCACCTATCCCATACATCCACTGAGTGAAGAAGTCCACTTTCCCTCAATTTCGTCAAGGATATATGCAGTATTGGGAGGGTGAGGAGGAATTAAGATCCAAACTTATCTGGGTTCTAAACCATAGCTCACCCATGAGCCATGCAGCCCAAACTAAATTAGCTAATCTCTCAGAAGCTCAAGTTGTCACTTGCAAAACAGAAACGATAAGAAATTAAATTCAATTCTAATATAGAAAAGCCACTGAAATCATAAAGGTCTAAAAAGATAAGTGAAGGTCTTATCATCTGTAAGACTATGAGCATTCATTCACTTATTTTCAAGTGTACCCTCTACCCTATGGTGCCAAAATACCCACTAAAAATGGGATGGTGAAGAAATTAAGGAGCTTCCCTAATAGTTCACTTTGGGAAATTGACAAAGGATCTCTCTAAGGTATTCAGATGACCAATTTAATCTGGTGACAAATGCCTTTATTTCTAATACTCACTTAAATCTAAACTTTTTCACAAGTTCATTAGTTTGCATGTTCTGATAAACAAGGTGGTTCAGTGGAAGAACCCTTTCCACAGAATACTTCCAAGGAAAGAAAGCAGATGGGAAGTCTTCTGTGTCAAACACACACATACACACACACACACACACACACACACACACACACACACACACACACACCACAATAAATATTGTGTGCCTCAATTTCCACTACAGACATTTTTCTAAAATCTCTTTTTTTCCTAAAACTCTCCATGGCCACACTATAATAAATTCCCAAAACAGCAGTTATCAGTGATTCAAATATCCTCCTAACTACCCCAAAAGTCACATTCCCTAAATGGATAATCCTTTCACAGTTCCCAGGGACACTTCAAGATTTCAGAAGAATGACATCATGTGCATTCAACCCACACATTCTATTCCGAGCACCTAGGGGTGAGGGGAAGAGACCCTCCACTGGTGCTCCTGGCACCAACTCTACCCAGCAAGCACATGTAAGAGATGAGAGGGGACAGGGGAATCTGCTGCCTCTCTTCATCTTAATTCCCATGAGTCTTTCACAATGTAAGCATCTCACCCACTTCCAGGAGATTCAAAGGCTTGAGTATTTTTTTTTTTTTTTTGGCGGTACTATGGATTGAACTCAGGGGCATTCTACCTCCGAGCTATACCCCCAGCCCTATTTTTTATTCTTTATTTTGAAACAGGGTCTCACTAAGTTGCGGAGTGCCTGACTAGGTAGCTGAGGCTGGCCTCGAACCCGGATCCTCCAGTCTCAGCCTCCCAAATGCTGGGATTACAAGCATGCACCACCACACCCGGCTCACAACTAACCTTCTTGATTAATGAAATGCCACTGAACTTAAGAGTCACCAAAAAAAAAAAAAAAAAAAAAAAATCCATGCCCTTTAGTCATTATCTTAATATTGAGGCAACAGAAAAAGAGCAAGACTTGGCTTAGGATTCAGTGTCCACCTGAGTAACCCATGACCATAGTTAACCCTGAGGAGGCCAACTCAAGTCATTCACTGTCTTGGGTCCCCGTGGACTCTACCTGTAACAGAACTTAGTAAGTTGGTGTGTTGTCGCTCCCATCACCACATCCCAGTGTCCTTGAGGGCCGAGACTAGTAGGCTTACCATAGTATCCCCAGTGCTACTGTAGTACATAGAACATAACATTCAATAAAAGAATGAACCAACAGTCAAATGGCATGGACAATCTTTCACAGCACCATTGTGCTTATCACCCAAACTTTTCATGACAAGAGGAAGAATTTTGGCTACTTTCCCATCCCTCACACTGACTCTAACCCAAGTTCCAAATGAATAGTAAGAGCCCTAAAAGAAGTCACCACATTAGGAAGATGCAAGAAAGCAGCCTTAAGCCAGGTACCATGTAGATAATGAAGAGGTGGCTGTCCAGTTCAATTTGTTATATATTAATCATGATTACTGACAACTATCAGTGGTTTTGTGTTAGAGGGACAAATAAGATTTGGGGCCTCTAAGAGGTTAAGCATCTTCTATTATGAGCTTATTTTAACGAGAACATTTTACTTTCTCTATTCCTCTTTTATTTAGACCACCAGGAGAAAACAAGAGTCAGAAGGTGACAACTACAAGAAAAGCAAAGTGGAGAAGGCATAAAGATCAGAAGTCAAAGATGTGACCACAGGAGAAATCCGAAGAGATTAAAATGAAAAAGCAACTCTGAGTGAGTAGGGTGAGTGGAAGGGACAACTTACAGGGAATAGAAATTGGAGAAAAGTTAATCACAAAGATCTCTGCTGGCTCAGGAGGTGGCAGAAGTAGGCATGGCAGAAGTCACTGCAGGGTTTAAAGAGAGTCACACATTTGGAGTGATATTTATAGGACACAACTCAAGCAAGCATTTGCTGGCTTGAAGGTCAATGTGATCTCAATGAAAGCCCAAATTTTCTCGTAAGAGAAAAGCTGCCCTCCAACAAAAGGATTATGGGGGTAAGATGCTTTACTTCCAATATAACCTGGCATTCCAAATCCAAATTCCACCTCGTCCCAGTGAACCAGGTCCTAAGCACAATGACAGAAGCTTCTGCCTACAGGATCTTAATCACTGCTCTACCCCTTTGGGTATGGTCCCCTCCTTAGGAGGCCCGGAGACCTAAATTAAGTTGCCCAAAGTCATATACTTCACAGACTCCGAATCTAGGAGTCCTTTCTCCAGGTGGAATACACCGTCCACAGGAATAGAACACCGAGGCGATACCCTCACCGAGAGTGGGTGGTAGCAGTGCTGGCTTCTCTGCTCCAACCATGACTGACATCATCAAGCACAGTCTAATTAATTGCTAATGAATAGTGATGATACTGACTCACCTCCCTGGGCAATTGGGAGGAATGTCAGGCACTCATGGTGGTTAATTGCTTTTGCATATGTAAAGTGGGGCATGTAATTATTTTCCTTCCATTTCAGACGCTAGCCAACCTTGTTAACAAGTGGCCTGAGTGACGGAGGTGAGGATCAGCAGCCTGGGTTATGCCGGCAGGCACCAGAGATGGAAGTGCAGAACATATGTCACTGTCGGAGACGGCAAGCTCTCAGGGAATGCAGACATGAAGAACTGAAGCCACATCTGCCATGCAGCCAGTAGCAGCCAGTGAGCCGCGGTGTCATATACTCCAACTGTCAACAGGTCCCCTCTACTTTCAGCAGGGAGGAGTGGATAATTACTCCTTCTCATTTTCAAAAATCACTTCCGTATCAACAGAATCCCATCAACAAGCCAATACCTCTTCACCAAGGCTCCGATCCTGAGCACCCCATTAGAGGACTTAACATCACCATCCTGAGATTCCCTGATTAATTCTCTGCTCCATCAGCCCTAAGTACTTGCCCAGGTGACAGCTCAAGAAGGGCTCTGATTGATTTCACGCTATGAAGCTCTAATGAGACCACTTTGTGTTACCAGCCTTTAGGGGAACTACCTTCCCCATCCCTGTAATGAATATGTTAGTCATTGAGAACAGAAATTCTGCCCCTTCCTTTCTTCCATCACTACCACCAGACAAGCTGGTCACTGCTCTCCTTCATCAGTGACCTCCTTCAAAAGGGCATAGCCAGAGACTCAGCACCAGGCAATCTACTCCATCTGACCACTGTTCTGATGCAAAGACCTGGTATTAAGGCAGGTATTCCCAAGGCGACTCTGAGCTGGATGGCATGATCCACAGACAAAGTCACAGATCCTCAGAAGGTGAGCAATTAAACCTTGGGAAACACATTCTGCACCCAAAAAAGAAGCTTCCTCCTTGCTTCAAGAGAAAAAGACAAGAGTTGGAAGTAAGCAGCTGTCAGTATTTCAAAAGACAATTTTGGAAGCCCTCCCCCACTAGTTAACAGTAGAAGAAAACCCCAAGACTAGTTCCCTAGTTCCAACAGGACTACAGAGTGAACATGCACTTCAGGCAGACATCCACAAAGGTTACTAAAAATGAAAACAAACACCAGGAAAATAGCACTCTTTCGCTAGTAATCTATATATAATGTCACTTTCTCAGTAAGGTTCACCATCAGATTATCCATATATCTTGGCATTTTAAATGACAGACTATAAATTAAAAATAAAAAAGAGTTCATATTTTAAAAGACATCAACACTCTAGATAAATATATGCACTGTGTTTGGGCAAACCCTACAACCATTTTAAGAGGGTCCACTCCCTGGGTGGCAAGTCTATGGGCAAATGACTAGGGAGTCACCCCTGCTTACAAAAGGCCAGTGGAGACTCACCCAGTGTTACAGTCTGTTGCCAGCCAACTTAATGATATGTTAGCTCTGGACTCGTTCCAGGGCCCAGCAGATGACCTGGCCAGATGCGGCCCCCTTGGCTGATGCAGAATTCTAATTGTGTTGCATCAGAAATGGCCCTCCTACTCTATATATGAAATGGTCCCAGGCCTTCTTCTCCAACTTCTATGGCCTAGGATGCTTCTTTTGATCTGGCCATGTCTCTATCTGTCCTGGATTGTTTAGACAGGGATGCTGGATAGAGAGAAAAGTCAAAAGGTAAACCCGCAATTCACTTCTTTTAAACTAGTCAACGAGGAAAACTTGAAGCAAGAAAGTACTTTAAAGTGGTAAATTGTGAAGACCAAGCCCTATTCTGGATTTTCTTCCATGGACACTAGCATTCAAATGTTCTCTAAAGATTCCATGGATCCATATAAATCTCACCAGCATTTGCAGAGAAAAATCCAAAATCTAGGGTCCCACATGCCCAGAAGGGGGAAAAAAAAAAAACAACTTCCTTTTCCTGTCAACCTACCATAATCAAGAACATGATTCTTCATGGCACTGTTTTGTTTGTTTGTTTGCTTGCTTGCTTTTCCATCCATTCAATCATCATCAGAATCCAGCGATCACTTTCTTTTGTGGTACTAGGTATGGCCTATTGGCCTTTACACAGTTTTGTTTTTGTTTTGTAGTGGTGGTACTGGGGATTAAATACAGGGGCATTCTATCTCTGAGACACACCACCAGCCCTATTTATGTTTTATTTTGAAACAAGGTCTCACTAAGTTACTAAGGGCCTTGGTAAGTTTGCTTAGGCTGGTCACCAACCTGCAATCCTCCTGGTCTCAGCCTCCCAAGTCCTGGGATTTCAGGAGTGTGCCACAACACTCGGCTGACCTTTAAACCTAATAGATCTGAGCATAAATATCATGACCATCAACTCCAATCATACATGGATATTTTTTGAGTCCCAAAACATGATCTTTGTTTTACTCCTAAAACAGAGCCATGTGACCTCTAGGTCCTAGGACAGTGTCATGTAACATTAGGACACTGGATGAAAAATGGGTCAAGATGAAACTAACCTATCAGAATAAATCCAGCTCTTATGCAATCCTGGGAGGAGGGGGAAAAAATCTGATTTACTTATAGTGGCCTATATTAAAACTCAATGCAAAATGGTCATCAATAGCTTGCTATTGGCACAAAGATACACAAACAGATGAGTGAATGGAAATAGTCCAGAAACAAACTCATACATACACATTCACTTGATTTGAAACAAAGTTAACATTGCAATGCTCTCAGTAAAGGGTGGTCTTTTCAATAATGAGTCCATAATTGACATCCAGATTAAAAAAAAAAAATGACCCCAACCTCATACCATACTTTACAACCAATATGAAATGGATTTTTAGATCAAAATCTAAAAAGCAAAGCAATAAAGAATGTAGAAGAAAATCCAGCAGATTTATCTATATGACCTTAAAGAAGGCAAATGTTACTTAAAAAGGACAAAATGTAACTGGATGTGGTGATACTTGCCTGTGATCCCAGCTACCTGATAGGCTGAGGCAGGAGGATTACTTGAGCCCAGTTCAAGGTCATCTTGGGCAACACAGCAAAAGAGTAAGAGAGAGACACAGACAGAATGGACAATAGCACAATTAACTGACTGGAGATTGAACACAGAGGTGCTCTACCACTGAGGCACACACCAAACCACATTTATTTTTTTGGAGATAGGCTGGTCTTAAACTTCCATCCTCTTGCCTCAGCCTCCCAAATAGCTGGAATACAGGAAATTAACTTCCTTTTACTGAAAAAGCCATTAAGAAGCTCTTTGCAACACATTTACTCAAGAGACTCATATCCTTATTACATAAAGCATTCCTACAAAACACTAAGAAATCATACAACACAACAGAAAATAAAAGTTAAAAGTCAGCATATTTTATAAAAGATAAACTCACAGCCAATGAAATGATGCTTAACATACCCAGGTATCAAAAAGATGCAAATTAGTCAAGCACAGTGGCACATTCCTATAATCCCAGTGCTTGAGAGGCTGAGACAGGAGCATCAGAGGTTTGAGGCCAGCCTCAGCAACTTAGAGACCCTGTTTCAAAATTTAAAAGGTGTGGAGTGAGGGGGGCAGACGTGGGGGTATAACTCACTGGCTCACTGGTAGAATGCTTTGGGTTCAATCCCAGTACAAAAAAAAAAGTAAAATTCTAATTAAAACCATATAATACTGCCTAGCATGGTTGCACATGACTATAATTCCAGTACTTGGGAGGCTGAAAGAAGAGGATCACAGGTTCAAGATCAGTCTCAGCACCAGCACCTTAGCAAGACTCTCAACAACCTAGCAAGAGCCTGTTTAAAAAAAAAAAAGCTGTGGCCTGGCTCTGGCTCTGGCTCAGAGGTACAATGCCTGAGTTCAATCCCCAGTACCAGAAAATAATAATGATAATAATGCCACGACCCAGCACTATAATAGCTAAAATGAAAGACTAATAATGCCAAGTGTTGTCAAAGATGTAACACATATAAAACTCTTATAGACACTGATGAGAATGCAAACTGGTACAAGCATTCTGGAAAACTCTTTGGAAAGCATCTATGTACTAAAACTGACTATACGCATACCTTCAACTCAGCAACTCCAAATGTTATATAGAACTGAAAAAGATGCATGCTTATGTTCACCAAAAGACAGCTAAGAAAATGTTTATATTTGCATTATTACTTGCAATAGCCAGAAATAGCCAAATTTTTACTAACAATAGGATATATAAACTGAAACATACTTACAAAATAGAATGTTATAAAAATTTCACTGTACAATACAGTAGATATTAGTCATATACAAATTAAAATGCAAATACCTATATTAAAGAAAGGGCCAGGCATGGTGGCACACAACAGTAATCCTAGTACTTGGGAGACTGAGACAAGAGGATTACAGGTTCAAAACCAGCTGCCATAACTTAGCGAGAACCTGTTTCAAAATAAAAGAACAAAAACAGAATAGGGTTGTAGCTCAGAGTTAGAACACCCCTGAGTTCAACCTCTAATATATATATATTATATATATGTATATATATGTGTATATATACATATATATGTATATATATGAAGAAGAAATTTATATTATATATTTATATATATATATAAAGGAAAAAGAAACAAATTAAAGAAAGGTAAAAATTTAGTCCCTTAGTCACATCAGCTCAAGAGCCACATGTGGCTATTGGCTTCAGTACTGTATAGCAGGACAGAGAACATTTTCATCACCATACAAAGTTCTCTCGGACACTACTATTACACAGCAATGAGAATAAATGAATACATTTGCAATTAACAGCAAGAGTAAGTGAAATAAACCACACACAAAGGCAAGTATATTCTACGCCCATTCATACGACGTTCAAGCACTCACACAGCTACTCTATTAACTAGAAGTCAGGATGGTGGTCCCCCCCCTGAGACTGAGCATGTTGCCTGGAAGGCAGCATGGGAAGATTTCTGAGGCTCTAGTCATGAGGACAGACCCACAGCTTTCCGTGTGAACGTGTTCACAATGGAAAAATATAGGGGCTTAGTACTGGCCATAAAGGTACTTTTTTTGTATGTTAGTTGCACTTCAATAAAAATTGGAAAACCTGAACAAAAAAGCTAACCTGTTTGTTTCAGTACCTTTCTGTTTCTACAGTTATCCTAGGGAACATGTATTCCAGGAGCTCTGAAGAAATTTGCGTTTACTGAATTATACGCTTGGGTGCTGCCATCAGTATACTGCAGGTTAGCAGAAGAAACACCTGATGAGATTAGTCACTGGATTTACTCTAGGGATGCTGAGCATGTCATTCAGCACATCACACAGATCGCTCTTTACCAAGATCCCAAAGGAAAATTCTGTGGCACAACACAACGTGTTTTTTCTTTACCTTACAGTCAACAGATCAACTCTTATTTTATTTATTGGCTGTCAAAGTGTATTGAGCCATGCAGGAAAGCCCCTTGGAGAAGGCTCCAAGGTCATCTGGGTCTACAAATTTGATTGTTTTCTTAAGTCCCTTTAAGTTCATATATGTGTGTGTGTGTGTGTGTGTGTGTGTGTGTGTGTGTATAGATATTTCTGTCATTTCCTTCTTTTCCTCGCTTCTGTTTATTTGGTGTTAGAGAGTGAAGCCAAGGCATTCTACCTCTGACCTATACCTCCAGCTCTTTTCATTTTTTATTTTGAAACAGGGTCTCAATTGCTGAAGGACCTTGCTGAGTTGCTGAGGCTGGTCTTGAACCTGGATCCTTCTGTCTCAGCCTCCCAAGTTCTGGGATTATAGGCATGCACCAACACACCCAGTTTCCTCACTTTTAATTTATGCTGTTTCATAGTCTTGCAAGCTACCTTAAATTCATTCTGAAACAAGATGGGGTATAAACATAAAAGGGGAAATATTTCAATTTTCTAGTTGTCTGTTTCAATTTACTACAAAGCATTTACTGAACATCACTCCACCTGCTGCATTTCCCCACCAATGTGTCAAGCCCTAGAGATGGAGATAAATAAATATGCTGTGTCCCTGCCCTCAGCAAGCACCCTATCTCACAGGTGACACACAGGTACATTAATTATCTTCAAGACTCCAAGCCACTCCTAACTCCTGCTGAGAAGCCTGGCCTGGCCTTTCTTGCCTCCCGTATTCCCACAGGCAGCAGCTTATGGCTGGTGCCTGTGAACTTAACTCACCACATAGGAATGATCTACATGTTTGCCACTCTTAGCAGTTTGTGAGACCTATTAAGGGTTGAGTCCATGTCTGTCGTGATTTTTCTATCATTGACATATAACAGAATGCCCAGCACATGCTAAACTGCTCCCCTACGATGATGACTGAATGGGTGTTTAATGAGTCACTAGGTGAATACTCGCATGAACAAACAAATGACTCTAAAAAGTCACATGCTGCAAGGGAAGAGCAAAGAAACAGGAGTCTATTCTGCCCATTGGTCAATGAGAGCTTCCTGGGAGAGATCTCGAAGGCTGAGCAGGACTTACTAGGCTACTCTCCGGAAGAGTACAGAAAGAATATGAGTCTGTTCAGAAAAGAACCTTAGCAGAGTGAATGAGGTGAGGAAAAGGTGAAACGTGAAAGCTTGAAAGATCCAGGCTAGAGAAAGGCTGGAGTGGAGATTGAAAGAGGGAGCGAGGTGGGATCATAAGGGGTCTCAGAGGCCACCAGAGGGTGGACTGTTTCACAGAATGGACAGGAATACATGAGGAACACCAGGACCATGTAAGCAACTCCCAAAGGCACACGTGCACAAGCCTGTAGGTGTGGATTTGTGCCCCTTGGGAAGGGAGGGATAGAACAGATGATTTTATAAAACTGAAATCAGAATTTTTAAATCAAAACTTTTTCAGTGTAGTGAGAGGCCAGAATAGTTCTCTAGACAAATTTAAGTATTACAATGTGGTGTATCCCTTAAGTATTCCAAATTTATAAATGGATGACAGTGACAATTCATGAAGACAGCAACAGTTTATACAGGTGTACTTGGTCATGCACAAGCCTAGTGTGGGGCCAGGGCTGCTGTGCCTACAGAGACATACGGTCCACACACAGCCAGCTAACACCAACACAAGCCAATGCACAAACTCAACAAAAATATATAGCATCACTCATTTGCAAATGTCCATCAATTCCCAATGACACTGACACAACTCAGTCCCCACCCTTCAAACAAGAAACACCATCTGTCACTTACTGATGACATGGTGATAGAGCAGCTATAAAACAGGTCTCACATTGAGAGGGATGCACATGCAAGGGTCAATTAAAGCCTCACCCTCAAGCTAATCACTATTCTCCAAAGGTAAACTTGGTCCCTGGTTTACACCAAGTTCAGATGCATCAGGATGAAGAATCTTGGCACTCTTGGCTGACACAGGATACCTGAGTAACTGCTGTTCCTTCTTCAGACAATAGCCACTCGTTTTAAGTGAAAAGACACTGTGAACACCAAGTATGTCTACAGACCAGCTCTGAGTGGACCATACACTGACAGCTAGGGCATGCAGTAGGGCAAGGCCAGAGAAATATGAGCAGAAAGGCTGAGTGTCCACTCCAGATGCCAAACCCAACTTCTGCCTTCACTTCCTCATGGCCCCGAGTGCTTTCAAGCAGATCCATCTCCATCTGACAAACTCCTCCCTCCCTACCTGACCCCCACCAACAAACGAGACAGGTGCACCAAGTAAAAAAGTAAAGGCCACATCTTGATTCAGTCCGCAATTCTGCAGCTCCCCCGTACACACATACAGGCGTCTCTTCAGGGGGAAAACAAGTGGGTATATATTTCCTTCCAGGACCACTTCCTTCTACAGATTTTGTTGGTGCTGGTAAAGGAGCAAGGAAGATAAGCCCTCAAAGCCTTGCACTGAATTAAAATGTAATCCACTTCCGATTATACTTTTAAAAGGCCACTCACACCCTCCCTCTCAAGGAAATTTGCTAGAGTTGACGGCTCCTTATGGGTCCAACATACAGTGTCTACATATAGGATGTGAAGTGAGATAGCTACACACAGACCTGGCATCCTGGGCACTGGTACTTTCCAAGTCACTTCTCTAAGGATCTATCTTATAAAAGTGCCCGTGATAATCCAGAACAGAGATCCTGTGTCCTGGGGAGAGAACTTAATCCTGCAGCCCCACTCAGAAGATCCTACTTCTCAGAGAACCTGGCTGAAAAGGTTCCTGAAGGAAGGCTAGGAGCCCAGACTTCTGCCTTCCCTCTGACCCTATCTGTAGGCTCGACTCCACCTTCTGTCTCCTTACTGTGCCTCTCCGTCTGTCTCTACGTCCACTAACTTTGCCCCTGTCTTGGGGAAAGGAGCTCACCTTCTCTCTCTGGACTGGGCTGTGTCCTGTCTCCTCCCACCATCCATCACCACTGCCAACAACCTGGTTCCGCCAGGCTCCCATGGCTGGCAGTACATGAGGATGATACAGATTGTTTCTTCCAAATAGATTCCCAGCTCTGGTGTCCTTAGTACCGAATTAGAATCCCCGGGAGGTGTATTTTTAGCAAGCCTCTCCTATCTTATCCTGCAGCCAGAGAAGTTTTCCTAAAATACAAGTAGGGCTTTAATGATATGCTCATTGAAAATCTACCTTTGGTACTCAACTGCACAATATGGCATCCATGGCCCTTAATACCTGTTCTCAGCTTGCTTCTCCAGCCATTTGTCTAAGAGCCCTACATTCCAGCTACACACAGGACTCCAGGGGACCTAGAGCCCACTGCTCAGATGCTTCTCTTCTCACTAACCCTCGGTCTAGTGAATATCTATTGACCCTTCATGACCGAAGTCACCAACTCATCTTCTGCGAAGCCTTAGCAGATTTCTCTCCAAGAGATCACTTCTATGTTCCCAAGGCACCTCGAGCACACTTCCAGCACCATACTTGGTACATTTTGTTCCCATTTTTCTTATGATATTGTCTCCTTGCTCGTCTATAAGCTCCATGGCATTTCTTTATATAACATCTCCCAATACTTGACAGGTTGTTGGAACTCTCAAAATATTTGCTAAACATTGTCCCTTGTTCAGCACTCCTACAGTTGCAGGGATCACATTGTGCACCTGGAGATCCATATGGCAGAGTAAACACATCAAAAGTGCTGGAGTAGGATGTGGTGGTGATGAGGTAGAATAGAAGGAATAAAAATTTAGGCAGGAAGGAGACATTGGGAAGGAAAGGAAAAATATAGCTTTAAAATCTGGAGAGTTCATAGACCTTGCCCCCAAAGGAAATCCTTTCAGACAAAAGCCAGACTTCAGCGACCTCCCATCTTCGAAACCTGAGAAAGGAGAAGGATCCAACTTGGAACGCCTATCAACCACCAATACCTGAGAAAGGAGGAGGTCCAGACTGCTTCTGTGCCTGCCCCTCTTAAAAGTTTATAAAAAAGGCCCCCTTCCTCTCTTCCATCTCTTTGCCTGCATGGCCCGGAAGATCTCCGCTTGCCTGTTTTCCTCAAGTTTTCCTGAATAAATACCTGCCTTTTGTTCCTGACTGGCACGTGTTAAAATTCTTTTTATCACGGAGGCCAAGGACCCACCAGTGGGACCGTGTTATCCCACAACAGTGGCACATGCCTATAATCCCATACTCCCATACAGTACTTGGAAGCCTGAGACAGGAGGATTGCAGGTTCCAGGCCAGCCTCAGCAACTCAGCAAGACCCTAGCAAGTTAATGAGATCCTGTTTCAAAATAAAAAGAGCTAGGTAGAATACCACTGGGTTCAAACCTCAGTACAAAAATAAGAGTATTTTGATTTTGGAATCCCAAAGAGTTTAAATTTTAAAATTACCCAAAATTGGAATTAGTAACACTGTCTGCCTGTTGTAAAGATTAAATGACATGATCCAGGTAAAGTATTAACAGAGTTTATCTCCTTTACAGTGACTCTAAACACTCTTTTATCTGAATATTTACAGATTACTGTGTGTGCATGCACATGTCTTAAAACTGCCTGACACACTGCAGCCTCACAAGTTATTATTGAGCAAACACGAATAACTGTAATTAATCATTGTTGCTTAAGTATCTGTCTTCTTCCCTGCTATACTGCCAATTTTCAGAAGGCATACATTTTTGCGTCCCATCTTGATGCCTAATGCAGCTAAATAACTAGCTATTCAATTTATTTGAACATAAAAATTAATATGATTTTGATTACTCTTAAGAAATTCAGCCTTGTCTAAACAATTATAAAGGGTCGCCTCAGGCATATCCTAAACTAGACCCACAGAGAGGAATAAAAAAACTCACTGGCTTCAAAATATTCATCCTGTTTCCAAAAACCCTAACTAGCTGGCTTCCAGGCTCTAGAACCAACTCTGCTCTTCCTATACCTCAGGATGCCCCCAACCCTACACCCTCAGCCTGGACCCCAGTGCAGCCTGCCCAGGACCCCAGTCCTGTCTCAACAGCTGCTCAGCCTTGAGACCTGTGGCCTATGGCTGCCTTTCCAACTCTGCGCCAGTTCATCCCCCAGGGGACTGGGGGCTGCACTAAAGTATCAGGTTACCACAAAAATAACAGTGAGCCTGCCTACACCAGTCAAAAGGAGGGTGGTGTCCAGGAAGCAAGAAAAAGAAGCCCCAGAAGAAAAAAGGCAGACGCTGAATAGTAGTCAGTGATGGCCAGGGATTTTCACACCCAGTAGTCAAGACTGAACCCAGGAGTGCTCTACCTCTGAGCTACTTCCCCAGGGTTGTTTTGTTTTGTTTTGTTTTAGTTTAGTTTTTTTTTTTTGAGGCAGAACATCAGTAAGCTGTCTCAACTGGCCTTGAATTTCCAATTCTCCTGCCTCCACCTCCCAAGTAGCTGGGATTGTAGGCATGTGCTACCATGCCCAGCAAGACCTGGGTTTCAAGAAACGTTCTTTAAACTCATAACTATGCTCTCGGCATCACCACACTAGCCCCTGCAATAACTCATTCACTTGGTATCCACTCAGCGTAACTTCTATTTATATTCTACCTACCCACTTTGAATGTTTTAAAAAAAAAAAAAAAAACATCGTTTTAGGGCAAAGTGGAGATGGGTTTTTTTCTTCAGCTTATTTAGTACTATCTATAAAAGTCAGAATTGTGTCAAAGAAGGTTTTAACAAGTATCCCCACTCTACAAATTCCTGATATTACTCACCTTTAATTTTCTCAAAACTAAAGCCAAACATGACGATGCTAATTAAGTGTACTGTAAGAGAAGCAGACCTTTAAGAAAGAAAAGGCTAATAAACATGTATTCAGTGTTCTTTTTTGTTCCCCCCCCCCCTAAAATGAAATCAAAGTTCATTCCCGTGCTACCCTCATGCAAGAACACCGCTGGCTTGATGTGGTCTGGCACAGCCTGGCTATTTCAAATAAAGTTAACTTCAATCACTGTAGGAGGTTAGCAGGTTATTGATTCTCGATCCATTGTTCTTTCATCTTAGTTTACTCCATACACGGGGCCTCTTTAATTTGCTCCTAGCAACTGTTTTATAAGTGGGTGGGTATAGCCCAGCTACAAGAAAAGATGCCCATCTTCAGGCCAGGCAGGTAAACTCCAAGAGCAGGCCATCCACCAGATGGATGAAGTTTCCCACTGTAATCCCCTAGGTGCAAAAGAAGTTGTGAATGCCGGGGCAGGAGGAGACTGAGCCAACTCTCACAGGCATATTAGATTCCCAACCTAAAGGCGTTGAAAGGCAGGCAGACCAGAAAAAAGGAAGGAAAGAAAAGAAATTCTAAACAGGAAAAAAAAATTAATTCTCTAAGTTTTTTTTTTTTAAGTTAATCTGGATAGGGGAAAGGTTCCCCAATGTCACTTTATTCTGTGCTTATTGATTTATGTTTCTTTTTAAAATATCAGGGTAGCAAGCATTCGATGGCACAGCAGTATTCTGAGCAAGAATCTACCTATTGCGAATGCTCAAAAAGGCTTTTCGATGACAATTTTAGTGGCAGCAAGACCAGCAGCAGACATGCAGACAGGCAGAGACAGTGTGGATTTTTTCTTTTTTAACTTTTAAGAAAGAACCTTTTCCCAATCAATCAACAGAAAGCTTCATGGAGGGTCCTATCACTGGCAGAGTTTGAGTCCAATAAACTGAGAATACGGTATCAATAATCAAATCCACTGGTTTCATTCCTGTCTCTAAAACAGCCAAAGTCTAGCTCCCAGAAGACAGAGTCTCATTCACCTTGCTACTTCTCTCCTGGTCAGAATTAACACACTTCATGCAGGGCACATCACACCAAGCAATTATCAACCGGCACTGACATTGCTAAAAGATCTTTAATAATCCTGGTTTTTACCATAAAAGCTCTCATTATTATCCCAGCTCTCTCTGCTTGTTCAGCGTGCCTGGTCACTTACAGGAGGATGAGGAAAAACCGTGGACTCAACGCATCTTTCCCCGGCCGTGTCTCCTGGGGAGTTGCTCCTGTCTGCAGCACGATGCCACCTCACTAGCCAACCAGGTTTAAAATTAGCTGAGCCCTGGAGAGCCGCGGGTAACCTTCTGACAAGGTTAGCCAGCAGAGCAGAGCACTGCTCAGAGAGGGACATTAATAAGAAGCCAAATAGAGCCTTTCAACAAGCCCATCAGGGCCTCTCGGAAGCCCGGCCGGCTGGGAGCCTGGTAGAGCCAGGCAGCAGCGCGAGGAGGCTGACCTAGGCTCATATTTTTATCCCATAGAGTCAGCAGCTTCCTTTACAAGCGATAGACACAACCTACAAATGTGCTTCTCCGAGTTTAAATTCTACATTCTGTCCACAAACTGTACAATGATTTTTTTTAAACTTCTAATTGGATTTTTAAGATACGATATTTCTGGAACACTTCTTATTATCAAGTTAAAACCCACAAATAACAAAAACAGAGAAACATACAAAGGAGAGATAAACTTCACTCATATTCCATCATCAAATAATAATCAGTGCTAACCACATGTTTTGATGTGTTTTTTTGCACCAATCACTTAATGCTATCCTTCCCTATAGTTTTCAGCTTTTACTGCCCATTCAGTATTCATACACTGCACATTCAGCATTTTCCTGAATCCTGAGAAATTCTTTTTGTCCATGATTTTAAGAGGTACGTAACATTCCTGGTCAGGGATGTACTGTTTTTTTGTTTTTGTTTTTGTTTTTTAACTATTTCTCAAAGACTAGACATAGACTTTTCCCTATTGTGGCAAACATCCTTGAAATAATTTCCTAAAGACAGGTTCCTACAGTCAGTGCCCCAAAAAAGGAACAGCAATAATTTAAAGGCTACTGGTATAGACAGGGGACTCTAAGAAGACAGAAACTGTGCCTCTCACAGAGGAGTCACATTAAGTGCTTTCTGAATAAGCACGCATGTCTCAGTGCTTTCCAAATAGACAACCCTAAATTATAATGTAGCGCTTCCCAAGCACCTGTCAAGATAATCAGGCCCAGAACAACAAGAGTCCCCTCAGCAGAGAGTTAAAAGAGAAGACAAGCGAGGAATCTAACAAGACCTCTGAGCATCTGCCAGAGGAATTCAAAGGCTTTCACCTCCCACTCCCGAAGTACCCCACTGGTGCAGCCATACTGGTCATTTAAAATACTGAAATGCTTCCATAAGAATTGGTAAAATGTCGCTGGGCGTGGTGGCGCACGCTTGTAATCCCAGCATTCGGGAGGCTGAGACGGGAGGATCCGGGTTCGCAGCCAGCCTCAGCTACCTAGTGAGGCACTCTGCAACTTAGTAAGACTCGGTTTCAAAATAAAGAATAAAAAAATAGGGCTGGGGGTATAGCTCGAAGGTAGAATGCCCCTGAGTTCAACCCCCAGTACCGCAAAAAAAAAAAAAGAATTGGTAAAATGTCAGTGTCCCGAGCATCCTAAAAGCCTGGTCTCTCTCCCAGTGCTCCAAGGTACCCCCAACTATGTGACAGGTGATGGGTAAATGCTCGGCATGCCTGGATCCTCCAGAGTTGAGCTGCATCAATGCCTTCTAGGTGGGTTGCTAAGTCTTTTAAATATCACCCCTGTTCACAGGCAATTTTTAATTAAAGATTTGCTTTTTAAATTGTGTTAATCTTTAGCCCGGTACGGGGGCACACACTTGTATCCCCAGTACTTGGGAAGCTGAGACAAGAAGATTGCAGGTTCTCGGCCAGCTTCAGCAACTTAGTGAGGCCCTCTGCAACTTAGTGTGACCCTGCTTCAAAATAAAAAAGGATAAAGTAGTACTGACAGTGTGGCTCAGAGGTAAAATACTCCTGGGTTCTGTAACCAGTATTACAAGAAATAAAATAAAATAGTAATAAAGTGGGGTAACCTTGAAACCAACCCATCCCCCAGAGACCACTGTTTACGATCTTAGTTACCACCCTTTCTTCAATTCACTAAATTCCATAATAGTTTATTTTTAAAGCCAAAACTGACAATAATTAGGAAGCAGTTACAAAGATGCCTAGAGGGGCTGTTTCAGCTAAGTTATTCTCTACAAAGCACAGTGAGTTGGGTTAGACAAAAATATGAACTCTTTATGAAAAGAACCATGAACACAACACTAATACTGATGGCATTGGTACCCCAAAGATAAAAGCAATCTACCTAAATCCCAGGAGATTTCAAGGAATTCTCACATCAACTATATTCTCAGCAAACTAAAGCAGAAGTAATGAAAGCTAAAAAAAAATCTGGGGATGAATAGAAGAATCTGGTAGGGCCTAACCTTATGCTTGGCCACTCTTGTCCTGGCTGCCCTACCACTAGTATCAATGTGGACTGAGTGATGTCAGTGGGCTGGAAATATTGCTACGTACCCAGAAGCACTATATCTACCACAAGCTCCTTACTAAACTACATTATTTTCTGGAAGGAAATTATTCTGTGGAAGGGAACAGATAACTAGTAAGTAGAACACAGTTTCATTTCCTCTAAATGTTTTTGTCCCATCCTGTATTGAGGATGCCAAGGTGGAAAAACCAGCCAAGAAAGGGATGAGAGACAAACAAGGGGCCTGTACAATCAAACTGAAAATCGAGAAGGTGCTGGCCTGGGCGCATTACAGTCCTGCCCAGACCAGCAGCTGGGTCATGGCCCATGCTGGAATATGCTCAAAGACAATATCCACCCACATGTCTGTTGAGGAAGAATACACTTCAAATTCTAAGCCACCATGGAGGCTAGAGGCTGAACTACAGCTTCTATGCCAAACCAGCAAGGTTCTAAGTGAAAGATGAAAAGATGGGTTGGGTTCATAAAATCAAACATGATGGCAAAAGTAAGAAAAGATCTTGTAGCCATAAATGAAATTAATATTCACAGCTAACTTCATTCAACAGTGTATGTGAGGCATGGGGCCTAGGACTTTGCTTTAAGTTTTTTTTATTTATTTATTTATTTATTTATTTATTTATTTATTTATTTATTTATTGCTAGAGGTTGAACCCAGGGGCATTCTACCTCTGAGCTACATCCCCAGCCCTATTTTTTATTCTTTACTTTGAAACAGGGTCTAAGTTGTGGAGGGCCTCACTAAACTGCTGAGGCTGACCATGAACCTGTGATCCTCCTGTCTCAGCCTCCCAAGTACTGAGATTGCAAGTGTGTGCCAGTATGCCCGGCTAAGTTTTATTTTAATTTATTTGTGTGTGTGTGTGTGTGTGTGTGTGTGTGTGTGTGGCGCACTAAGGATTGAACCCAGAGGCATTTTACCT
>PVLC010019064.1:10000-31185 GCA_004027655.1 Graphiurus murinus | reverse complement strand
GGTACTGGGGGTTAAATCCAGGGGCATTCTACCTTTGAACTACACCCCCATCTTATGTATTATTTTACTTTAAAACAGAGTCTCACTAAGATTCTGAAAGTTTCACTAAGTTTCTGAGGGTGGCATCCAACCTACAATCCTCCTGTCTCAGCCTCTCATGTACTGGGATTACAGGTGAGTACCATCATGCCCAACTACTCTTGTTTTTGAAATCCCTTAACACCAATCCTCATGCATTTCTGGGGACAGAGAAAGATCACAGAGAATATATATATATATATATATATATATATATATATATATATATATATATATATATGTATGTATGTATTTAGGAAACCCTTCTCTTCCTTGATTTGGTAAGCGTTTAGTAGGAACCCCCAAGTTGTATGCCTGAATTGTTAGAAACTAGCACGTGATATCAGGGGGACTTTCTCTGAAGATTTCCAAGGAAAGAGTAGATTCCTATTTAGTAGGAATAGTATCTGTGTTGTATTGTGCTTTGTGGGTATGCTAAATCAGGGTTTTTAGGTATATTTTTAAATGAGAGAGAAAGTTGGGCATGGTTCAAGGCCAGCCTCAACAACTTAGTGAGACCCTTTTTCAAAATAAAAAATACAAAGGAGGTAGAATGTTCCTGGCTTTAATCTTTAGTACAGAAATAAAATAAAATGAGAGAGAGAGAGAGAGAGAGAGAGAGAGAGAGAGAGAGAGAGAGAGAGAACGAGAACACACCTGAAGAAAGCTTTGCTTGGGTATCCTGTATTGAAATTCAAATATCCTGGGAGCTTGTCACATTTTAATTACTGATCAGTTAACAGGGACTAAGGAGACTGACACCTAGAAAGGGTGGAGTGGGACCTGGGGAGGGAAAATGGCAGATGTCAGAAGTGGTGGAGCCATGCGGAAGGGCAGACTTGACCCCCTCCCCGTTGGGTTGGCCTGGCACCCTCTCCTTCACCTCAGACAGAGCGGGCCCTACAGGACAGTGGGAGAGGGGTTGGGTAGGACTAGGACTTGGGTTACAGAAACTAGATGCCAGCTCCATTGCGGTATCCCTTGATGACTGTTTTTCTTGTTCTACATTGTATGGACTATTTACCAGATGTGTTCTTTTGACATTCCTCTCCTGTATTCAGCAGCTACAGATGCGCTTCCCATTCTGCCAGGTTGTATTGGAGGCCCGGTTCTGCTCCGGCCTCCTCTCTTCTCCCTTTCTGTTCCCAGGGGTCTGTTGAGTCAATCCTTGGCCGAGGAGCTTCCATGAAGGAGATCAGTCCAGGATGGAAAACCTGCAATGCAGGTACTGGAGGTGAAGTTGGTAAGGCGGGGCGCAGGAAATGTCCTTTTCCTTCTACCCCTCTACATTCAATGACTGAGGCCTGAAAATTAAACTGGCAAAAGTCACATGGAGAGGAAAAAATAAATCCAGTTTTTTCAAGACTTTTATTGGAAGCTGGGTACAGTGGTGCAAGCCTGTCATCCCAGTACTTAGGAGGCTGAGACAGGAGAATCACAGGTCCGAGGCCAGCCTCAGCAACTTAGTGGGACCCTGTTTCAAAATAAAATTAAAAGAGGACTGGGGGTGTAGTTTGGAGGTAGAACTCCCCTGGGTTCAATTCTCAGTGTCTGTCTGTCTTTCTCTCTAAAACACACACACACACACACACACACACACACACACACACACACACACATACACACACACAAGATTTTGTTGGTGCATTGTAATTTTATATCATAGTGAGGTTCAAAGTGATACAGACATGCATGCACACAGCACTTGTGTGTTTCCCTCCACATCTGCCCCTGCTCCCCACCACTTCCACATACATGTTAGTGAGACCAGCAGTGATCCCTTCATATATGAACAGAGCATTATTTCAACTGTTTCCTTCATCAGTTCTCTTTTTCCCCCTCTCCAATCCCCTTCCTCTCTTCTACTGGCCTCTCTCCTCGTTGATCTGAAGTCCCTTTTGTCTCCTCTTTTCCCTCTAAGTTCCACATATGAGAGAAAACATATAACCCTTGACTCTCTGAGACTGGCTGATCTCACTTAGCATCATATTCCCTAGTTTCATCCATTTTCCTGCCAATGACATAATTTTGTTCTTCTTTAGGGCGGAATAAAATCTCATTGTAATTACATACATGTGAGAGTTTCACAAAGACATGAGACCCAAGGAGTTGGCCAGATATATACCATTTTAGACTAAACAAATAAAAGGGGTTCAGGGGCTCCTGGGGGAGACGAGAAAGCAAGTTTTGGAAGGGGAGGGGAGGAAATGGATGGATAATTAAGGTTGTTTGTTATACAGAAGAAAGTCTCCCTGGTGATAAGAGTTGCTTCCTACAGTGGATCTCTT
This sequence comes from Graphiurus murinus, assembly GCA_004027655.1. Classification (NCBI taxonomy): domain Eukaryota; kingdom Metazoa; phylum Chordata; class Mammalia; order Rodentia; family Gliridae; genus Graphiurus; species Graphiurus murinus. The sequence continues at coordinate 28,819 of PVLC010019064.1, read as the reverse complement.
CTTAGTGTGAGATTTTTTTTAATGGAAATTTTCTTAAAAATGTAAAATTCCTTTAAAAAGGGGAATTTTCTCCTCTATTTTTAGGTAGTTAGGGGGAGGTAGAGAGCTTTTCCTGCATCTGCTGATTCTCAATTGCCTGTAACTCAAAATAATCTATATACCAAAGAGGCATATTTTGGGGCAGCACATTCTGGTGCATTTCATAGACAAAGAACTTGGGCTTTGGACTCAAACAGAATTAGACCTAAAGTTTAGCTCTATTTGGACACAGTGGTGCTTGCCTGTAATCCTAGTACTTGGGAGGCTGAGACAGGAGGATCACAGGTTTGAGGGCAGCCTTAGCAACTTAGCAAAGCCCTCTGCAAGTTAGCAAGACCCTATTTCAAAATAAAACATCACATAGGGCTGGGAGTATAGCTCAGAGGCAGAACACCCTGGGTTTTACCCCTGGTACGAAAAAAACAAAAAAAATTTGGCTCTGTGCTTATAAGGAAGCTCTATAACATCAGGCACCTACAGGCCAGTCAGAGCTAGAATAAGGAAACAGAAATTACTTTCAACATTTCAATCAAAAGGCCTGATAGACTGGGTGCAGTGGTGCATACCTGTCATCCCAGCTACTTGAGAGGCTGACACAGGAGGATTGAAAGTTCTAGGCCAGCCTGGGAAATTTAGCAAGGTCCTGTCTCAAAATAGAAAAAAAAATTGTGTGTGTGTGTGTGTGTGTGTTACTGGGGATTGAACTTGGGGTGTTCTATCTCTGAGCTACACCCCCAGCCCTATTTGATTTTTTAAATTTTGAAACAGGGTCTTGCTAGGTGACTGAGAGTCTCCTGTGAACCTGTGATCCTCCTGTCTCAGCCTCCCAAGTACTGGGATTACAGGTGCATGCCACCATGCCTGGCTCAAAATAAATTGTTTTTTTTTAAAAGTCTGGGGCTATAGCTTAGTGGCAGAGCACTTGCCTAACATGTACAAAGTCATGTACAGGTGCATGCCACCACTCCTGGCTATTATTTGTTTTGAAACAGGGTCTCGCTAGATTGCTAAGAGTCTCACTAAGTTGCTGAGGCTGGCCTTGAACCTGTGATCCTCCCTGTCTCAGCCTCCCAAGCACTGGGAAGCTTGCTTTTTCTTTTATATTCCAAGTCATGTGTGAATCCATTTCATTAGAGGAATCCAAAATTAATTCAGAATTCTGCTGATGTGGGAATCTGGAAGATGTGGTTCCTAGATATCTAACTCCTGAAAAGCAGGAGAGCACAGAAGAAGGTGAAAATATTTTTGAGTGCCAGTGCAAGTTATGTTCAGCATGGTGAGGCATTATGTCCCCAAGACTGTCTTCATCAGTAAAATAGAGATCATTATATCCACAACCCCAGCTGTTTTCCCAAAACGTATGAAAACTAACTGTCTTAATCTATTTTCTGTTGCTATAACAAAATGCCGCAGGATAGTTACTTTATAAAGAAAATAGGTTTGTTTATAAAGATTTATTTATTGTAAAGATGTTTATTTACAGTTTTAGAGTCTACTAAGTTTCTGGTGAGGGCCTTATGCTGTTCCATAGGTGATGGAAAAGCAGAAGGGCAAGCAGGTGTGTGTGAGAGGGAGGGGAGGCTGACCTGCTTTGGAACAACCCACTTTTATGTTAACTAATTCAGCCCAGTGAGACTCAACTCAAACCCACACACCATGATCCAGTCTTGAATGAACTAACCCAGTCTCTAGAAAAAGACATTAGTGTGGTGCTCCAATAACCTAATCACCTCTGACCAGGTCCCACCACTTCTCAGTACCATTACACTGAGAACCAAGATCCCAGCACATCAGCCTTTGGCTGACAAACCAGACCCAAACCACAGCTGTAACCGACACAAAGCTCAAAAACCATTTGCATCTTTTCTTTCCCTGGAAAATCAACCTTTGATTAAAGAAAACCCAAAAACCTTTCTAAAAGGAACAAAAAGAGGATTTTTTGTGATACTTAAATTGTTTTTGGCAATACAAATTACAAATGCTCATTGCAAAATCTTTAAAAACACTCTCAAAGACAAAATGCACTGTACAATTAAGATGACTTTATTCAGGCCACTGCAATAGGGCAAATGTTCACTAATTTTCTTTTTATCAAAGAAGCAAGACATCTCCTGAGGTTTTATATTTATTTACTTACTTAGTACTAGGGATTGAATCCAGGGGTGTTCTACCTTTGAGCTACACCTGCAGCCCTTTTTATTTTCTATTTTGAAATAGAGTCTTGCTAAGTTGCTGAGAGTCTCACTAAGTTGCTAAGGCTGGCTTTGAACCTTCGGTCTTCCTGCCTCAGCCACCAATATACTGGGATTACAGGTGTGTGCCACTGTGCTGGGCTTGCCTGGGGTTTTATAGAGGTAATAAACAAGGGAGTCTGGAGAAAGATGTGCAGAGTGTCTTATGAAGAGCCACCAGGAATGGTGGAGGTGGCATGATCACTAAATACCAATGTCAGGGTGGTACTTCACATTTACCATTTCTTGGCATGTAAAGAAATGGAGAGCCAGGCATAGTGGCACATGCCTATAATCCCAGTACTTGGGAGGCTGAGACAGGAGGATTGCAGGTTTGAAGCCAGTCTTAGCAACTTAGAGAGACTCACAGCAACCTATCCAGACCTTGTTTCAAAACAAAAAATAAAAAAGGCTAGGGATGTAGCTCAAAATTAGAATGCCTCTGGGCTCAATCCCCAGTAGCATGCACGCATGCACACACACACCCACCCCCCCCCCCCCACACACACACAGAAATGTAGAATGGCTTAATGTCACTATTTTTTAAGACAAAGTTCCTTGTGGCCAGTACCCATTTTTGTGGAAGATGAACAGCATGAATTGCTTAGAGGTTCAGTGATCATAAATATCTGGAGTAGTTTGATCAGGTCTAAGAAGTAGTCTTTTTGTGTGTGTGTGTGGTACTGGGGATGGAAGCCAGGGACATTCTACCTCTGAGCTACACCCCCAGCCCTATTTTTTATTCTTTATTCTGAAACAGGGTCTCACTAAGTTGCAGAGAGCCTCACTGAGTAGTTGAAGCTGGCCATGAACCTGGATCCTCCAGTCTCAGCCTTCCAGGTACTGGGATTACAAGTGTGAGCCACCACGCCTGGCTTAAGAAGTAATCTTTCCAGGACTCTTATTGCGATTGTTGAGGCTCAGGACACATCACCTCAAAATATGACTACGGAATACTGGAATATGCTACCACAAAACCTGCCTTCTTGGTGTATCGATTGTTCTGAGTTGCCTATTTTGAGACTGTTTGGACATAGTAGTAGCTCTGGAAATCCCCCCCCCTTTTTTGAGAGAAACACATCTATAAAGGAAATCTCCTGGTCACAATGGCACATGCCTGTAATCTCAGCGATTTGGGAGGTTGAGGAAGATGGCAAGTTCCAGGCCAGTCTGGACAACTTAGCGAGACCCTCTCTCAAAATAAAAAATTAAAAAAGGGGGGCTGGGGGTGTAGCTTGGAGGTAGAATGTCACTGGGTTTAATCCCATGTACAAGAAGGAAGGAAGGAAGGAAGGAAGGAAGGAAGGAAGAAAGAAAGAAAGAAAGAAAGAAAGAAAGAAAGAAAGAAAGAAAGAAAGAAAGAAAGAAAAGAAAAGAAACAGGATCTGGCTAAGCTTCTGAGAATCTCGCTAAGTTTCTAAGGTTGGCCTGGAAGTTGCGATCCTCCTATCTCAACCTACCAAGTAGTGGGATTCTGGATGTTAATTCTACACAAGCCTAAAAGCTTGTCCATGCTCTTAGGGATGTTGTCTACAGTCTTACTCACTGTTCACATAGGGGCATGCATTTCTTTAGATTTCTTAGTGTTCCAGATAGTGGTTTGTGAAGTCAGAATTCTGGCCTGTGCATTCATGCATGGCCTCCTGTCATAGTGCATCCTTTGAAATTGATATCAAGCCTTTGGTATTCAGCTTGCAAGGTTTCTTCAGGTTCTGGGGATAAAGCTAGCTGTAAGGGATCCTGGGATCTCCACAGGGATCCGAACAGTCAGGTTTTAATTCTTGGTAATGCTCAGTTCTGCAGGAGGGAGAAATTGAAAATTAATTTAGAGAGTTGTAGACAGATATTGAGGAAAACTAGAAGAATTTGAAATTTGGTAAGAATTGACAATCCGAGGAAATTAACAGGTTCAGTCCAATTTACAGATAGGAACCCCAACTGGTTTTTCCAGAGGCAGAGGGAGTCAATTAAGTCTTTGTCATATATCGGAGTTTGCATAGTTAGTGGTTTCCTGAAATTTACAAAGAGATGCAAAAGTTCAAATATAATAATTAGAATCAGTAACTGATAACTGAAAAGACAATCCAGAGTTTTCCACAGAAACAAATTTTGTTCTCAAAAATACTGAAAAATATTCACTTACCGATTTTTGAACATTTGTTAGATACTTGAGACTATAATGAATATTCAGTTCACTATTCTGATCTTTAAGTGCCTTTTCCTCTCAATTAGAAAGTAATTTTGTAGAAAGGGAAAATGTTATATATATGTATGTGGAAGGGTACATCATTCTGGAAGCAGAATCTACTTTTTAATGCCAAAAAATTAGCAAGCAAAGTTTAAAAGTCAACAAGATATAAATTGGGAAACAGAGAGGAAGGAAATGATACTACAAAATGCCAAATATTTATGTGCTGGACTCTCACAAGTGACTTTTCACATATTTATTTTTGCATCCCTCCAGTGGGAGCTTACACATGAGCACTGAGAAGCCCTTTATTGAAGCCTGGGCCGGAGTGTGTTCGGATCCTAATTGGAAACAGCATTTTGTCTGCCTTCATGAAAGGAGGAGCTGAAGAACACAGCAGCCATTGTTCTTGATAATTTGATGTTAAGATTTAATACAGGGTCTGCAAACTATAGCCCATGAGCCAAATCCGGCCCACTGCCTGTTATTATAAATAAAGTTTTATTGGAACACAGCCATGCCCATTTGTTTATGTATTTTCGAAGGCTGCCACAGACCTTCTGATCCACAAAGCTTAAAATATTTACTACCAAGCCCTTTTTGCAAAATGTTTACCTACCCTGACTCTCTCTTTCACACACACACACACACACACACACACACACACACACACACTTACTTTGTCCTTAAGATAAAAAAAATCTCATAAAGCTAAAACCCTGGTATACAGGAATGTATTAGATGTCCTGGCTATTGTTAATAAGCTTCAATTTAATACAGAATTTTTTAAGGGGAGGGGGGTTCCTACAAAGTGCCAGAGTCCATGCTTGGAACTCACCTCCTTCCCTCCAGGGGATTTTTTTTTTTGGTACTGGAGATTGAACCCAGGGGTGTTTTACCTTTGAGCTACATTTAAAAACATTTAAAAAAATTTTTAAACAGGGTCTCGCTAAGTTGCTGAGGCCAGCCCCGAAGTTGCGATCCTCCTATCTCAGCCTCCCAAATACTAGGATGACAGGTGTCCTACTGCCCTCCAAAAGTTTCCTATCAGGGGAACCAGAGGCAGGAGTATGTGTGATCTGAGGAAGTGTTGGAACAGAAGCGGTCAGGCAAGAGACTGACTCTACGAGGATCCTCAGGGAAGAATGGTGGAGAAGGAATGATTTCAATGATGCACAGAAGGAAACGGTAGTCCACAAACAGGTAAGGATGGGAGAAAGGGACATTCTGTGCAGAGAGAACATCACTCACTCACTCACTCACTCATTCGTTTAACAAATGTTTAAGCTAGGCGTGGTGGCGCACGCTTGTAATCCCAGTACGCGGGAGGCTGAGACCGGAGGATCCGGTTCTCGGCCAGCCTCAGCTACTTAGTGAGGCACTCCGCAACTTAGTGCGACCCTGTTTCAAAATAAAGAATAAAAAATAGGGATGGGGGTGTAGCTCGGAGGTAGAATGCCCCTGGGTTCAACCCCCAGTACTGCAAAAAAAGAAAAAGTGTTTATAGCATGCTTAGGTGTTGGGGATACTTTTGGTGCACCAAAGTTTTTGTCTTCATGGAACTTACATGTCACATCCTGATAAATGTTTGGAAGCAGAAAACGCTCTGGTGGGAGAATGTAAGGCTTTTTAGGGAGCTGCAACATTGTCTTCTGTGGCTACTGAAGAAGATGGGACAGGGCTGGGATCTTGGGAAACCATGTGGTCTGGAAATGTAAACCGAGGTCAGATCAGGGAGGGTCTTTCATGCCAAACTGAGAAGAGTGTTTTGCTTTTAATTTTGATTTGTATTGTTCTGTTTGTTTCTGGCTTGGCAGTAGTAAACTACTGGAGGTTTAGAAGGATGATCTGTGCTTTATGTTAACAGACTGATGTGCTTTAGAAGATAAACTCTGGCTTAGTATGATAGAGAAGGAAAAAGGGGACAGGGAAAGAAGCCATTTCAAAGGCAAGAGCTAAGAAGGATCTGGAGTGGGATACAGGCAGTTGCAACAGAAAGGGAGAGAGAGATGAAAAAAGTGCAGAGAAAGGATTAAAGTAATTAGCAATTGACAGAACATGGAGCTGTTTCAGAGATTTTAAGCCCAGGAGAAAAGTTATTGCCATTGCAAAGACGGGAAGCATGGGTGCAGGAATTTGAGGTGTGGATTATAATAGCTTATCTCTCCTCCTTCCTTCTGTCATAGGACAATCCAGAACTAAATAGTGCCAAGATGTGAACTTCATCTGGATAAGTCCATAAGGCTAATTATTTTTAAAAGTGATTCAAACAAGCTATTCTCAGCTCTGCTTTGGAGGCTTCCCAGTCTAAAAAAAATTAACACTGTCATGATGACTTTAACAGTTTTAAATCCTATATTTTTCCATTTTAATTTAAAATAAAAATATCAGCTACATAGTGCTTTTTGGAATGGGATATTGCTATAGTTTGGATGTTTTTGGACATACTGGGATCTAAATCCATGGGTACTATTCCACTCAGCTACATCCTCAGTTCCTTTTTTTTTTAATTTTGAGACAAGGTCTTGCTAAGTTGCCAAAGCTGGCCTCAATCTTGTGATCCTCCTGCCTCACCCTCCTATATTACTGGGATTACAGGCATGCGCCACCATACCTGGCATGTAGTTTGGATTGTTTGTGTGTGTGTGTGTGTGTGTGTGTGTGTGTGTGTGTGTGTGTTACTGTGGATTGAACCCAGAACATTCTATCTCTGAGCTACACTCCTAGCCCTTTTTTAATTTTTAATTTTGAAACACGGTCTTACCAATTTGCCATGTGCTGATCTCAAACCTGCGATACTCCTGTCTCAGCCTCCCAAATACTGGGATTACAGGTGTGTGCTACTATATCTGCTTTAGTTTGGATCTTGTATGTGCCCCTAGGGTCCATGTGTTCAGGCTTAGTCCCCAGGGTGGCACTTTTGGGAGGTGGTAGAAGCTTTGAGGTAGAGCCTAGAGGGAGGTCCTTAGGTCCTTAGAGGCATGCCTTCAAAGGAGACTGCGGGAGCCTTTCTTTTCTTTGCTCCTTTGCTAGTGATATAAGCAATTTTGCCCCACCATGCTTTCCAGCCATGATGTGCTTAGCACAGGCCCAAAAGCAATGGGGCAATCACTCATAGCCTGGAATCTCGAAACCATGTGCCAAAACCAACTTTTTCTTTTTATATGTTGATTATCTCAGGTATTTGTTATAGTGACAGAAAACTAATACAGACATATTAGCAAACAAACAAACAGCAACACGCAATCCTTAAAACATGGTGAATTAATACAGAATTGAAGCTGAGCATGGTGGGGCACACCTATAATCCCAGTATTCGGGAGGCTGAGACAAGAAGATCAAAAGTTTGAGGCTAGCCTCAGAAACTTAGCAAAACCTTCAGCAACTTAACAAGACTCTGTTTCAAAATAGAAAATAAAAAGGGTCAGGGGTGGTTCAGAGGTAGAATGCCCCTGGGTTCCATCCTCAGTGCCAAATATATAAAAATATATTCATATACAAATATATTTTTACATACAAATATATTTTATTTTATTATTATATTTATGTGTTTGTTTTGTAGTACTGGGGATGGAACCTAGGGGCATTCTACCTCTGAGCTACACCCCCAGCCCTATTTTATTCTTTATTTGGAAACAGGGTCTCACTAAGTGGTGGAGGGCCTCACTAAGTTGCTGAGGCTGGCTATGAACTTGCAATCCTCCCATCTCAGCCTCCCAAATACTGGGATTACAAGCGTGCGCCACCACGCCTGGCTATACAAATATATTTTATATATAAATATATTTTATATATTTACAAGTACTTTTTTAAATAAATATATCTTTATAAGTATTTGATTTATAAATATTACATATGTAAAAAATACTCTACATAATTGACCGTGGATTTTATTTTTCCACTGGTATTCTGCCTTCTCTAAACTAGCAATCCCTGTAAGTCTTCTAACGGTGTGGTGTTTTTCCATGTCTTATCAGTTAACCCTGGCATTGTTCTTTGAATGTCTGTGGCTTTGAATGGCTGCGGAGACCGGCAAGGGAAACACTCAGCCCTGGACACAGGGAGGCGATGTTGCTCAACGGGAAGAGTCGGAAAGCCCCGGGCGCTGCTCCTCGCTAGCTAGCCCTGTTAGCTTGACAAGTTATTTAGCCTCTCACTGCCTCCGTACCTTCATCTTTAAGATGGAAATGAAAATGCCTATTTCGGATGGTTGCCCCCAGAGCTAACCGAGAAGTGCAAGTCAAGTTGCTGGTGCCGGCCCGGCGGCGCTCAGCCCGGGAGAGCGGTCGGTTTCTGCAGGTGCGCGCAGTCCTTGGTCCCTGAACAGGGCTGCTGCTGACGCAGTCGCGGCCTCTGCGTGCGTGCGAGGTGCTCTGTACCTTTGCTCAGGCGGCCCACTTCAAATTGTGTTCCCCACGTCATCAAAGTAGTGATGCGGAATCATGCTGTGAACACTGAACTGCTGTTCAGAGTTGTTACCTTTGGCATTCTTATTTTTCTCCTTGAAGGCTACCAGGTTAGTTCTTTTGTCTCCTTGGGGGGAAATTGTTTAGGTATGGGAAATAAATTGCTTTTTCCTTGACAAATTTGAATTTTTGCTTCTCAGTAGAGTTTTCTGCTCAATAACTTTTTGTGTGTGTGGTATTGGGGATTGAACCCAGGGGCTTCTACCTCTGAACTACACCCCCAACCATATTTTATTTTGAATCAGGATCTCACTAAGTTGTGGAGGTTCCTTGTTAAGTTGCTGAGCCTGTTCTGGAATCTGCGATCCTCCTGGCTCCGCCTTCCAAGTGCTGGGTTTACAAACATACACCACCAGTCACTCTTATTGAAGATCGGAATTCAGAAGATGAGTTTGAGCTGAGTGTGGTGGTGCCCACTTGTAATCCCAGTATTTGGGAGGCTGAGACAGGAGGATCACAAGTTCAAAGCCAGCCTCGGCAATTTAGCAAGACCCTCAGAAACCTAGTGAGACCCTGTTTCTAAATAAGAAATAAGATCAGGCTGGGAGTATTGCTTGGAAGTAGAATTCCGCTGGGTTCAATACCCAGTACCAGAAAAGGAGAAGGAGGAGGAGAGGGGAGGAGATGAGTTTGAAGTTGAGTGTAGTGGCTCACACCTGTAATCCCAGTAATTGGGAGGCTGAGTTAGGAAGATCTCAGGTTCGAGGCCAGGGAGATCTTTTCAAAATAAAAAACAAAAAGGGGTTGAGGGTGTAGCTCAGAAGTAGAATGATTCTGGGTTCAATCCCCCCCCGAAAAATCCTGTGGTGGTTTTATATGTCTTCTCTAAGGATATTGAAAAATATGGATCATCCCCTTCCACAGTCACTTTCTACCTTGGAGGTTTGAAGGTGACTTTCCTGAGGTATTTATATTACCAGATGATATAAAATGCCATGCTTTCCACATTCCATACACATTAAAGAAATCAGCCATCTATTTGAAGGACTTCTCATTTTCAGTTGTGCATTTTATAGAGGAGAAATCCCTTAAACCAAGTGGCTAAGAGCACAGAAAAAGCTGGGCGTGGTGACACACACCTGTAATTCCAGTATTTGGGAAGCTGAAATGGGAGGATTGCAGGTTCGAGACCAGTCTTGGAAACAGCGATACTCTCAATAACTTAGTGAGACCCTGTTTCAGAACAAAAAATTTTGAAAAAGCTGGGGGTGTAGCTTAGAGGTAGAATGGCTCTGGATTCAATCCCCTGTAATAAAAACCAAACCAAAACAAAACAAAAACCTAAACAAAAAATGATCCTCATTCTGCAGTTGGAGAAATAGTTGACAGGAGCGGGTGGTACAGATGTCAGATGCCTATCAAAGTCAAGTTGTGACCTATATGTTCACTTTATCACATTTTCCAACAACTGGCAAGTTCAAGCACTCTGAGAAGCATTGGCCTTTGTGATAGAGGAAAAAGAAATGTGTCTAGGTCTAATCTAGAAGTGTTGCCATGTCTTCTGCCTATCTTGGATTCAGAACACAGTGTGTTTGAGAATGGTTAGCTGCCAGAGGAAATGGGTAAACTTTGTCTTCTGCCCGTATCTTCTTTCAGTCCGATTTTGAGAATGTTTTACATTAGGAGTTCTTGGCCCAAATGGAAGGAGAAAGTGACTCTGTTCACTCTCACTTGCATTAATTGAGATGTGTTAGACTTTCGTATAGTTCTCATAACTGAGTTTTCAGACAGTATTAGCTGGTCTATTGTAGCAATTGTATGTATTAATTTTCCCTTCCAATTTGATTTCATTTATATTTTTCTTTCTCATGAGTATTATTTTATGATAACACCTCTATTTAAAAAAAATCCTTATCTTCCAAGGTACCTTTGTGTGAATTAACTAAATCTGTATTTAACGCAACAAAATACTTTGGTTCATTTGCTTAACTGTGTAAAAATAGCTTTGCTCTTAGTGAGAAAGAATCTGTGTGTGTGTGTGTGTGTGTGTGTGTGTGTGTGTGTGTGTGTGTTACTGGAGTCTGAGTCTAGGGGCATTTTATCTCTGTGTTACACCCCCAGTCCTATTTTATTTTTTTATTTGGAAACAGGATCTCACTAAGTTGCTGAGGGCCTCACTAAGCTTGAACCTGCGATCCTCCTGTTTCAGCCTCCCGAGTACTGGGATTACAAGCATTTGATACCATGCCCCGTGAGACAGAATTCTTTCTCCATCTCTTCCATATCAAATTTTCTTCTTAGTTTCTTTGTTATTGTGTAAAGGCTAATTCATGGCCCACCAGAAGTTATTCATGGGAGTGAAGAAACTAATCTCACCCGAGCTCCCTGGAATGAGGGAAAATTGATATTTTTCCTGCAGCCAGTCATGGTTTGGACATGTTGGTTTATGTTCCCTGAGATCTAGTTTTTCTTTTCAAGTTTGTGTTTTTTCCTGCCTGTAAACATCCCTCTCAGCTCATGTATACATGAAACATGTGCACACACACTCACAGATACAAACCAGCTCACTGGAAAAAGGAGCACTGAGAAAAGAAATAGTTCAAATCATGCTTTGGGCTGGGCATGGTGGCACACACCTATAATCCCAGTACGTGGGAGGCTGAGACAGGAAGATCACAGGTTCAAGGCCAGCCTCAGCAACTTTGTGAGGTCCTTTTTCAAAATTTAGAAATAAAATAGGGCTGAGTGTGTAGCTCAAAGGTAGAATGCCTCTGGGTTCAACCTCCAGTACCCACCCACCCCCAGATAATAATGCTTTGATAACATATAAAAGTAACACTACCAGTTTTGCCAGAGTGTACAGGGAGGAGGAAGGGGTACCAGGTGGGATGTGGGGGGAAACGCACCAAAGCCTATGTGCATGTTTGTTTCTATTACATTGAACCCCACTGTGATATATAATTGCAATGCACTAATAAAAGTATATAAAAAGAAATTAAGCAATTGGTCAATTCGGTTGTTCAAAGTTGACACAGGCTGTGTGATACTCGGAGGAAGAAAGGCTGAGTCATGATGAGTTCCTTGCTCCAAGCCAGGCGTGAGGAGGCAGGTCCCACAAGGCCACAGCAGCCATCTGACTTCTGCTGACACATGTCGCAGATTTCAGCACTAGAAAAGGCTGGACTCAAGGTTGCCGTGAGAATGCCTCAAGCCACTGTGGACCAGCGGTTCTGGGAAGCGGAAACAGGTGCGCTCTTCTGGTACATGTGGATTGCACTCACAGAAACTATAGGGCCGCTGGCTCGAGTGCATACATACGTCTTTATTTGTAGAAGGCATTGGGAAGCTTTATCTCAAAAGAGGCACTTTCAAAAATCAAAGATGTCAACTCTTTTAATACTAGAATCTGCCGCACATGTATTTGCAGTACTTGACTTCAATATCTACTGTTTGTTAAATAGAGAATAACCATTATCAATGTTATTGATTGAGATCATATTTAGGTCTCTATAGTTAATTTCAACTAATTTGAAAAGATAAATTTTCCCCCTTTATCTTACTAATGCTGTCTATCAGTAAGATATGCTAACAAGCTACTGTTGTGAATTATGTGGGGAGTGAATGTTCTTATACGTCCTTAGAATGAAGCTATCCTCTGTTCTGCATTGAGGGAAAGGAAGATTATTGCCTAGCAAAAAATATTATTGCCTTAGTGCATTCACTCAGTGATAACTTCTGAGCACCTACCACGATGAAGCCCAGGATTAGCAACATTAAGAATATTGTTTTTAGCCAGGTGTGGTGGCACACACTTGTAATCCCAGCATTTGGGAGGCTGAGACTGGAGGATCCTAGTTCTCGGCCAGCCTCAGCTGCTTAGTGAGGCACTCCACAACTTAGTGAGACCTTGTTTCAAAATAAAGAATAAAAACTAGGGCTGGGGCTGTAGCTCGGAGGTAGAATGCCCCTGGGTCCCATCCCCAGTACCGCAAAAAAAAAAAAAAAAAAAAAAAGAATATTGTTTTTGAAGCTGGGCATGGTGGTGCACACTTGTAATCCTAGTACTTGGGAGCCTGAGACAGGAGGATAACAGGGTTGAGGCCAGCCTCAGCAACTTAGTGAGGCTATCTGCAACTTAATAAGACCCTGTTTCAAGATAAACAAATAAAAAGGGCTGGAATATAGCTCAGAGGTAGAATGCCTCTTGTTTCAATCCCCAGTTACCCCCCCCCCACATACACAATTGTTTTGGAGCTTAGGAGAGCTTAGTAGCATTTTACTTTCTTTGAAAAAAAAATAAGTTTGTCTATTTATTTATTTATTTATTTATTTATTTATTTATTTATTTATTTAATGTTTTGTTTTATTTTTCTCTTTAAAAATCTTCATGTGACTTGGGCATGGTGGCATATGCCTGTATTCCCAGTATTTGGGAGGCTGGAATAGGAGGATAAGAAGCTGAGACAGGAATATCGCAGATTCGAGGTCAGCCTCAGCAACTTGGAGACCCTGTTTCAAAACAAAAAGTAAAAAGGCCTGGGAGTATAGCTTGGAGGTTGAATGCCCCTGGGTTCAATCCCCAGTACCAAAAACAAACAAAACAAAAACAAATATCTTCATGTGAGACTTGGGTAAATAGGTTTTTGTTTAAGCTCTCAATAAGTAATGAGGACCTAAATATGTTTTATTCTGATATTCATGAAAATGGAAATTATTTGAGATGTGATTGAACTTATTTGTGATAATGAAAGCCTGAAACTTAATTTATACTTTAATAGATGCCTTCATCAGCATTGTGATACTAAGCTTTTCTGTAATGTGTTGATATATATCCAATCTTGCTGGACAACTTGATCTTTTTGAAATAGTAATTGCGCTTGAAAATATTTTTACAGCTTATTATGGCCACTGTTTACCCTTTGACAACTAGACTTTGAGTATTGTCTGTTTTTCTTCTCAGTGCGAGGATAGGTCACACAAATATTTATCAAAGACATAGTTTCACAAGGAACACAGATTTGTGCAAACAGATACTGGAGTGTTTCATATTTTCATAACATGTTAAGAGTTAAAGAATTTTTAAAATTCCTCTTTCTAAGCTAAACTTAGGATTTCATTTGGAAAAATACATATCTTCATTGTCAGTAATGAATATTCATTGATCATCAATAAAGTACTTAATCATGAAAAAGAGAATATGGTTGAGTTTTTCTTAGTTCCTATTGCTGGAATATATCTTGTTCTATTCTATCTCCAGTTCTTGGTTTGTTTCTGTCCCGCCCACCTGTAATGGTTTCTTCTCCATCTACCTAAACCCTACGTATCCCTATAGATCTAGGTCGAGGGTTTCCTTGGCAAAGTCTTTCCAAAGTCCTTCAGGCCTCAATGATTTCTCCCTTCTCTAAATTTGCATGCAGTTAATTAATTCCTGGAGACCCACCCTTCCTTCCTTTCTTCCTCTCCCTCCCCCCCTTTTTTTGTACTGGAGATTGAACCCAGGGGTGATTTACCTCTGAGCTATATCCCTAGCCCTATATTTTATTTTTATTTTGAAACAGGGCCTTGGTAAATTACTGAGACTGGCCTCGGACCTGCGATTCTCCTGTCTCAGCCTCCCAAGTACTGGGATTACAGGCGTGTGACACCATGCAGGGCTGAGACATTTCTTTTGTTATGGTATATTTTTGTTTTGTTTTATTTGCTTAATAGATAGGAAATCCCTCGGGCCATGAGGTTCAGGAATGGTATATTTTATTTGTGTTCTTCATGGTGTATTGCTTTTTCTGCATAGCCCCTGAGAAGTGATTTGGGAATTCAGAGAAATCAGCAGTTCCAGTGGGTAAGGTCAGAGAAGGGTTCAAGGAAGTAAGACTTGATCTGTGATTAGAAGTGCTTGCATGACTTAGGTAAGGAGACAAGGCAGAGATCTTATTTTAAAGGGATGTGGAGTGGAAGACTAGTCTAAATCAAATCAAGGACTCAAACTTGTCAGGCATGGGAGTGTATGCCTGTAATTCAGTACTTGGGAGGCTGAAACAGGAGGATCACAGGTTTGAGGTTAGCCTCAGCAACTTCGCAAGACCTAGCCAGACTCTATTTAAAAAGAAAAAAAAAAAGGTTGGGGATGTAGCTCAGAGGTAGAATGTCCCTGGGTTGAGTCCGCAGTACCACACACAAGAAGAAAGGGCTCATGTTTTGAGTGCTTTGCAGTGAATGCTCTCACAGTTAAAGCCTGCCAAGAGGATGGATGGCTTATACAGCATACTGGCGGGTTATCCCCTGAAGTGCAGTGTTTGACCCCAGTAAGTGCTGCAGATCAAGGATGCCTAGGCTTCTCTTGCTCACTGACTGCTTTACTTCTTGTAAGACAGCCTCTGCTATATATAATTTTCCTAGCATATACCTTTATTCTACCTCTCTCCCCCCACTCTGATTTTATTTTTTGGTACTAGATATTGAACCCAAAGGCATTCTACTTATAAGCTATAACCCCAGCCCTATTTTATTTTATTGTTTTATTTTTATTTTCGAAACAGAGCCTTACTGAGTTTCTCAAGAACCTCACTAAGTTGTTGAGGCTGGTCTTGAACCTGCAATCCTCTTGTCTCAGCCTCCCAAGTACTGGGAGTACAGGTGTGTGCTACCACACCTGGTTCCCCACTCTGATTTAAAGGATAATTTACAGCTGGATGTGGTGGCACACGTTTATAATCCCAGTACTTGGGAGGTTGAGACAGGAAGATCACAAGTTTGGGGATAGCCTCAGCAAGTAGTGAGATTCTCACCAACCTACTGAGACCCTGTTTCAAAATAAAAATAAAAAACAGAAATGGGGCTGGAGGTGTAGCTCAGAGGTAGAATGTCCCTGGGTTCAATCCTCAGTAACACACACACACACACACACACACAAACACACACACACACACGATCACATAATAATTAGACTATTAGGCAAGAAATTCAAAAGCCTCTCATTTCATTACAGGAAAAACTAGAAGTGACTCTCCATATGATAAAAAGTCCTTTGACTGACATATCTTAGAAGAGGTGGCAAGCCCTATCTGGGAGTATACAGAACACAGAAACACTTAGTACTGGTGAACAAGCTTTCCTTCCATTCTACTGGGGAAATGAGGGTTTTATTGATATCAAAGGAAGTCATGATTTACTTTCTCCTTGCTTTGAGCACCATAATGAAGAAAGCTTATGGGCTGTTTGTAACAGGGAAGTTGGCAATCAGGGAATATAGGATTCGAAGAAGCTATGGGATTTGAGAAATTAAGTTGTGTAACAATGATTTTCCACTTACTAAATTAAGGGAATTGCTGCATACATTTGAGCTATGAATTTATTCATTTAGAAAAGAGCAGCCAGCCCAGTGTGGTGGCACATGGATATAATCCCAATACTTGGGAGGCTGAGACAAGAGGATTGCAGGTTCCAGGCCAGCCTCAGCAACTTAGTGAGGCCCTCTGCAACTTAGTGAGACCCTGTTTCAAAATAAAAGAATAAAATAGGGCTGGAGGTGTAGCTCGGAGGTAGAATGCCCCTGGGTTCCATCCTCAGTACTACCAAAAAAAAAAAAAAAGCAGCCAGGCACGGTGGCAAAGGCATGTAAATCCAGTTACTCAGGAGGCTGAGGCAGGAGGATTGCAAGTTCAAGGCCAGCCTGGGCAACTTAGTGAGACCCTGTCCTCAAAAAATAAAAAGGGCTGGGATGTAGCTCAGTGGTAGAGTATTCCTGGGGTCAATCCCCAGTACCAGAAAAAAAAAATCCAAAAGCAAATAATTGTGGATTTCACCCATGTACAACAAAACTCTGTTCAGCTGGACACCACTAACAAAAATTTAGAATACTTGAGAATGAGAAGTTAAATACTTAGGGAAACAAAGAGATACCAAATAGTTTCAATTGCCTGTCATTAGAGATGTGCAAATTATAAGCCTATCTTGTATATTCCTTGAAGCAGATCCCCTAAAGACTTTTCTTACTTAACACTTTGTTTACATTAATTATATGAAAGTAATATGTCTGCCCTTCATTTGTTCATTCATATAACAAGTATTTATTGAGTATTTACTATGTGCCACGCAGGTAGAGGCATGGTGAACAGGAAAACAATGTGTTCTCATGAAGTTCCTTTTTTTTTTGTGGTGCTGAGATTGAACCCGGGAGCTACACTCCCACCCCTAGCCCTATTTTATTTTTATTTTGAAATAGGGTCTTGCTAGGTTGCTGAGAGTCTCACTACTTGCTGAGGCTTGTTTCTGACCTGCGATCCTCCTGTCTCAGCCTCTCAGCCTCCAAAGTACTGGGATTATAGGTGTATGCAACTATGCCTAGCCCATAAAGTTTACTTCTAATAAGGGGCAACAATAAATAAAAGAAAAAATCTGATAAATATGTAATATAAAATTAGTATATTATATTATCACTTATAAAGAGGAACAGAACAAATTGAGAGGATAAAATATTATGACAGGGACAAACATAATATTTGTCAGGTGGTAAGGGATAGTTTCTTTGAGGTGCAAAACGTAGAATTATAAAACTTTTATTTAGCTGGGCACATGCCTGTAATCCCAGTCAGTACTTGTGAGGCTGAGACAGGAGGATCTCAGGTTGGAGGCCTAGCAAAACGCTGTTTCAAAATAAAAAATATATCAAGGTCTGGGATTGTAGCTCAGAGATGAATGCTCCTGGGTTCAATCCCCAGTACCAAAAAATTATTGAATATTTTGTAATTATGTTGGGGAGAGTCAAAGAATTTAAAATATTCAGTTTTCCTATGCAGCAACTTGTGTTATCTGTTCACTCATTCAGACTTTCTTTGATGAAATTTCATACTTTCTTTCTTTAATACAGGTCTTATTGATTTCTTGTTCAAATTATTCTTAGGTCTTAAAATAGGTTTGCTTCCATTGTTAATAGCATATTTTGTCCTTACAGTTTCTATTTGATTGTACTTGACATAGGAAAGCTATTGATTTTTTAGATTTATCTTGTATATCTTGTACAAGACAGTTGACTAGGTCTGCCCTGGAGTTTCTAGGGAGACAACCTTACTGCTTCGTTACTGCATTTGCTATGTCCTCTAGGGCAAAACGAAATTGTAGTGCTCACAATCATTCTGTGTGTGTGTGTGTGTGTGTGTGTGTGTGTGTGTGTGTGTGTGTGTGTGGTGTGTGTGGGTGTGTTGGGGGTACTGGGGATTGAACCCAGGGGCATTCTACCTCCAAGCTATACCCCGGCCCTTTTTATTTTTGAAACAGGCTCTTGCTAAGTTGTTGAGGGTTTCGCTAATTTCCCGAAGCTGGCCTCCTGTACCACCACACCCAGCACAATTATCTTTTTAAAAACATTGGCATTAATAGGAATCCTTAAGATGCTTATTTTACCTATATATATATATATATGGCACTTTCTGATAGAATTTTTTTTTTTTTTACTTTTAGGAAGACATCTTGTTATTTGTTTGCTAAAAGACTGAGCAATAACAAGAATAAGGGTTAAATTTTAACATAGGCTTTTTGGTGACTTTTTTTTTTTTGGTGCTGGCGATTGAACCCAGGGGCATTCCACCTCTGAACTACACCCCCAGCCCTATTTTATTTTTTATTTTAAAACAGGGTCTTGTTAAGTTTCTGATGCTATCTTTAAACCTGTGGTCCTCCTGTCTCAGCCTCCCAAGTACTGAAATTACAGGAATGCTCAACCACACCTGGCCTTTTATTTGGTTTTGATGTCAGGATTATCCCAGTCCTATAGAACGAGTTTGCAACTTTTAGTACTTTTTTCCAGATTTAAATTAGAGACTTTAAGTAATTATTCTTAAAGCTTCAATAAAACTTTCCTCTAAACTTCTCTTTGTCTAGTGGTGTTTGGGAAGAGAGATTTGAGTAACTTCAATTTTTCCTATGGTCATTAGAAAATGCTGCTGTCATGTGGCTTCTT
>PVLC010019064.1:0-5000 GCA_004027655.1 Graphiurus murinus | reverse complement strand
AAGTCTGCCATTTTGCTACATGTTCTCTGTTTGCTTCTGACTTCTCTTTCTCTTTGCCTTCTAGTGGGTTCCTTGAACACCTTTTAGAGTTCCATCTTGATTTATTTGTAGCATGTTTGAGAATATGGCTTTGTATTGTTTTCTCAGTGGTTACTATAGGTCATTTGTCACAGTCTACTAATGTCATCTTTTACCACCTTGAATGAAGTGTAGAAGCCTTACTTCCCTTTAACCTCTCCACTTCGGTGCTTGTTTTAAGCCAGGGTCTCCCTGTAGTCCCCAAGCTGGCCTCAAACTCCTGGGTTCAAGTGATCCTCCCATCTCAGCCTCCCCAGTAGCTGGGGCTATGGGCATGTACCATGGCCCACATCTTAACCCTTTCAACTTGTAAAGTATAGTCATTTAAAATTTTTCTTCCACATAAATTGCACACCACATCAGATGGTGTTATAAGTTTAGTTTCAACAACCAAATATGATTTAAGATTCTCATGAGGAAAGTCTATTATATTTACTCTTGTTTTTTAACCATCCTGCTATTCTTTCCTTTCTGTATTTCTAGAACTTCGTCTGTATCATTCTTTTTTGCTTAGAGCACTTCTATTGCCATTCTTTAAGGATAGATTTGCTAATGAGAAATTCTCTTAGTTGTTCTCTAAGATTGACTTTATTTCCCCTTCATTTCTTTCTTTTCTTTTTTGGTAGTGGGGGTTGAATCCAGCGGTATTCTACCTCTGAGCTACACCTCCAGCCATTTTTATTTTTTACTTTGAAACAGTCTCACTAAGCTGCTGAGAGTTTCACTAAATTGCTGAGGCTGTCCTCAAACCTGCAATCCTCCTGTCTCAGTCTCCCAAGTACTAGGATTATAGGCGTGCGCCACCATGCTGGGCCTTCCCTTCATTTCTTAAGGATATTTTTTAATGGATGTGGATTCTTGGTTGACAGTTCTCAGTTATTTTCTTTTAGCAATAGAGACATGTGCAAGGTTGGGCACGATGGCCCTACCCTGTAATCCCAGTACTTAGGAGGTTGAGGCAGGAAGATCACAGGTTTGAGACCAGTGCATGGTAACTTAGCGAAACTCTGTTTCAAAATAAAAGAATAAAAAGGGCTGGGAGTATAACTTAGAGGTAGAATGACCCTGGGTTCAATCTCAGTAACACACACGTCCTTTTCTTTTGGCCTCAATGATTTCAAATGATAAATCTGCTGTCATTCAAATTGGCACACCCCCTGTAAACAATGCATCCTTTCTCTTTAGATGCATTCAAGATTAAAAAATGATTAACAGGTATTAATTATACATTTTTAGCAGGGTTGTGGGATATTGCCATACATGCATATATATTGCACTATTCAAACAGAACCTCCCTTTTTCTACCATCCCCCTGACCCTTTCCAAGCTACCGCCAAGCTACACCCTCAGCCCTTATTTTTTATTTTGAAACAGGGTCTTGCTATGTTGCTGAGAGTTTCACTAAGTTGTTGAGGCTGTCCTTGATCCTGAAATCCTCCTGCCTCAGCCTCCCAAGAACTGGGATTACAGGCGTGTGCCACTACAGACAGTTTCTTTCCAATCCTATGTAATCACTATTCTTTTTTTTTGGGTACTGAACCCAGGGGCATTCTATGTCCACATTACACCCCAACTCCTTTTTATTTTGAAACAGAGTCTCACTAAGTTGCTGAGGGCCTCACTAAGTTGCTGAGGCTGGCCTCTAACCTGTGATGATTCTCCTGTCTCAGCCTCCCAAGTACTGGGATTACAGGCATATGCCACCACGCTCAGCTACTGTTATACTTTTGAGTTGACCTTTTTTTTTAGCTTTCGTATATGAGAGAGAACATGTGATATTTTCTGGCAGCTGGCTTATTTTGCTTAACATAATGTCCTCCAGTTCCATCTGCTTTGCTGCAAATGATAGGATTTCATTCTTCCTTATGGCTGAATAATATCTCATTGTGTGTATACACCACATTTTCTTTCTCCATTCATATGATGATGGGCACTTACGTTGACTCCATATCTCAGCTATTGTGGTGAGTAGTGCCACAGTAAATATGGGCATGCAGATATCTCTTTGGTATACTCCTTTTGTTTTCTTTGAGTATATACCCAAAGTTGGGATATCTGCATCACATGGTAGGTCTACTTTTAGTTTTTTGAGGAACCTCCATACTGTTCTCCATCGTGGCTATACTGATTTACATTCCTATCAAGAGTGTATGAGAGTTCTTTTTTCTCCATATCCTCACCAGCATTTGTTATGTATTTATTTTTTGATAGTAGCCATTTTAACTGGAATGAGATGGTATCTCATAGTTTTGATTTGCATCAAGATTTATTTGTCTTTAGTTTTCAGAAATTTAATTGAAATGCCACTTGATGTTGACGCTCTCTCTCTCTTTCTCTTTCTCTCTCTTTTTCTTTGGTACTAGGGATTGAATCCAGGGGCATTCTACCTAAAGGTTACACCTCCAGCCCTTTTTATTTTTTTATTTTGAGACAGCATCTTGCTAAGTTGCTGAGGCTGACCTCCAACCTGCTATCCTTCTTGTCTCTGCCTCCCAAGTTCTGGGATTACATGTGCATATCACCACACCTAGATCTTGATGTTGATTTCTTTGGGCACTTTGTATTTGGGGTTCATTCAACTTCTGAAGTCAGAAGGTTTAGGTCTTTTGTCCAATGTGGGAAATATTCAGCCACTATTTCCTTGAATACTTTTAAAGTTCCACTCTTCTTCTTCTTTTTTTTTAGTATCTGATAATATGATTAGGTATTTTGCTATTGTCTCTGAGACTGTTCATTTTTTAAAAAAATTTCTTTCTATTGTTTAGATTGGAGAAATATTCTTGATTCAGTGATTCTATCCTCTGTCATCTTCAGTCTCTTATCAAACCCATCCAGCAAGATTTTTTACTTCAGATATTGATATTTTTAGTTCTGTAATTTCCTCTTGGTTATTTTTCATATTTTTTTTCTGAGATCTTCTTTCTTTCCTTCATCTTAAGAGAGTTTTAGCCTCAGACAATTCTATCATTTGTATCAAATGGACCTTGGCTGGCTGTTGATTGTCTTTTCTTGTTCCTGTTGGGATTTTCTTGATTCTTGATAAGCGCAGTGATTTTCTACTGTATCCCGAACAATTTGTAATATTCTATCATCATACTCTACATTCCAGTTGACCTTTCTTTCAGTTGGCAGTTCTGTTGTTGTGATGTACATTGAAGGCAGGATTTATTTGGGGAGCTGATTTCATGTCACAGAAAAAGTGGGACACTGCCTCAGGCTCACGGCCAATATGTGGTGCCAAAGTTTTTGTTTCTCCTCTGGGCCCCACTCACATCTTCCCTGCAGATGTGCGGCACTGACTGTGTACATCCTGTGTCACCTGCTCCCACATCTGGGTCAGTTAGGGGAAAGAGGAGTCCAAACTAACCCAGGCTCCTGCCACTTTCTTCTGGATTGTTGATGCTGGATGTGGGTGAAGACTAATCTCTTGTCTGAAAACTGCTCATACAACGGATGGATTTGATGCATAGATAGCAATGTTATGGTTTGTAGCTCCTGGGTGGGGTGGAGACTCATCTTCTAGCAGGGAACCGACTCCCTTCCTGGTTCTGCCAGTGGAGGGGCAGGGGATTAGCTTCTGGATGAGTCTCATCAGCAGCTAGCAGGGCAAGCAGTTTCTGATTCCCTTGCTGGGGTGCTGGGGTGCTGGGGTGCTGGGGTGCTGGAGATGCCAGATACTGCAGTGATGTGATTTATGGTGGGAACTTTGGGTCATGTGATATCAGCTCTCCTCTGGATGGCTGGAAGCTAGGGTCAACCAAACAAATGATCAACCATGTCTATGTGACTGAGCCCAATATAAACCTTGGATCCAAGGCTCAGATGAACTTCTCTGGTTGGTAGCACTTTGTGTGAGTTGTTACACATCATGGGTGAGAGAATTTTACACTGTCTGTTACTCCACTGGGAGATAACAGCTGGAAGTTTTCTCACGTGCAACTCTCCTGGTTCCTACCCAAGACACCACTTCCTTTGCCTGATTTTAATCTGTATCCTTTCACTATAGTAAACTATCACCATGAGTTCAACAGATCTTCTGAGTTTCTGCAAATCCTTATAATGAATTATTGAACCTGCAATTGGATTGGGGAACCCCCAAGCAATAATAGTAAATATTGTCAAGGATACAAAGTAATAGTGGTCTTATTTATTGCTGGTGGAAAGGCAAAATGGTAGAGTCACTTTGGAAGATAATTTGGCTATTTCTTATAAAGTGAAACAGTTTTATATTATGACCTAACAATCCTGCCTCCAAGTATTTACCCAAATGGAATGAAACACACACACACACACACACACACACACACACACACACACACACCTATAATTTAGAGAACTTTATTCAGAATCACCCCAAATTGGAAACAGTCAAGATATCTGTTAATAGATGCCTAGGAACAAAAGCCATGGTATAGCTGTACAATAGAATAGTATTCAGTAATTAAAAAGTAACACACATGAAAAAGTCCTAAATGCATTTTTGTGGTACTGGGGGTCAAACCTAGGGGTATTGTACTTCTGAGCTACACTCCCAGCCCTCCTTTATTTTTTATTTTGAAACAGGGTTTCGATAAATTGCTGAGGTTGACCTTGAACCTGTGATCCTCTTGTCTCAGCCTCCCAAGTACTGGGATTACAGGCATGCACCACCAAACCAGTTCATAAACACATTTTGATAAATGAAGACAGCTAGCTGGGCGCGATGGCGCACTCTTGTAATCCTAGCATTTGGGAGGCTGAGACCAGAGGATCCGGGTTCTCGGCCAGCCTCAGCTACCTAGTGAGCTAGCCTCAGCTCCCCAACTTAGCGAGACCCAGTTTCAAAATAAAGAACAAATAATAGGACTGAGGGTGTAGCTCGGAGGTAGAATGCCCCTGAGTTCAATCCCCAGTACCGCAAAAAAAAAAAAAAAAAAAAAAAA
>PVLC010019063.1:0-31187 GCA_004027655.1 Graphiurus murinus | reverse complement strand
CAAGATGTTCTTACACAATCATATCAAGGTCACTCACCGAAGTGAACCTGAGGGGGAGGGAGGGGAAGGGGATTGGGGGGGGGATTTGGGAAGGGGTCAAATGAGAATTGTGTGCAAATATGTTGTTAACAACTCGTACTTAACAAAGATGTATGCTATATTGCACAAATTACTACAATAAAAAATTAAAAAAAAAAAAGAAAAAAAATAAATAGTCAAGTTGACTTGGTGCCTAGAAATGCTGCTGTATATCTTCTCCCTAAAGCAGAAAGCCTCTCCCTTCCTCTGTTGGAATTGAAGCTTTGGTATTCTTCCTGAAACCCATTTTCCTCAAGTTCATTTTGTAAAACTGTTACCAGATCAAATAGAGTAACTAACAAACTCTGTGTTTTCAAGCTCAGACAAAATGAAGGGCAGAGCAAGAGACCCACAGATATATAGGCCTTTAAGCATAAACCAGAAACCTCCAGGTAATCCCTCATTCGGCCTAATAATGGGAAATGAGTGTCACACAGAGGGGGAGAGGACAACTTTTAAAAGCAGGCAGAGACTACCGGCAGCCTTCAAGAACAAAAAGAGGAGGACAGCTCAAAACATTCAGGAAACCAGTAGTGCAGGGTAGGCCTTTTTTATTTTTTTATTTATCTTTTTTTCTTATTTCTTTCCTTTTTCTTCTTTATTCCTTTTGTTGTGTTTGAAGTAAAATGACCACACATATCCAATCAAAGTTAACGGAAAGGTTCTACAAGGGATAATTGACTGACATTTTCTCTTGAAAACGTTTGTCGGGAAAAATTCAAACTGGAGTAGTGTTGGTTCAGGACACTTCAAATGAAGTTGGGAGGCCATTGTTAATGGGCTCTCACACACCTTGTCAGCTGAACCTTTGAACTGGGCTGCCTGCTGGAATGAATGCTGACCTTTGGACTGGGCCAAACTGTATTTCACTAGTTTTTGTTAGTTGTGGAAAAACTTCTACTTCCCTTAAATTACCTGTAAGTTGAAACAGCATCCAATCCCTTTCTAACATACTTACCTAACTCTTATTAGTACCAATCACAATTCCTGACAATTAAACCATACAATCAACTCACTCTTGGCATTCTTAAGCTTTAAATATAGCCGCTATTTTGTAAAACATCACAGTACATTTTCAAGTCTGCTTGGGTCTATGGTTTCCTGGATTACACTAAATAGCCCCAAAGACGTGTAGTTTTGTTGTTGTTGTTCTTGACTAGGTTGATTTTATTCTTGGTCAACACTTTTAAAAGCTTGATAACTAGTAATGTCAAATGGTTTCAAATAAAAGCGAGGAAGAAGTTAAACGTATCTAATATATGACTATAAAAAAAATCCAACAAGTGATGGATATTAAACCAAGTATGCTGAACTAATAGAGAAGAATATGCTAAGTAGTTGCAAATTCTCTTGGTGATATAAAACCCAAGGAGCATAAATGTATATAGACTTCAGCATGTCGTAACTCGCCCATTCCAATATTATTAGTGTTTTATATTGAGAAACGATATAGGTGATCATTTACATTCTTGTGTTCCTAGGAGGGGAAGGAGGGAATGTGGTGCTCCAGAGATGGGTGGGAGGTTGGATATTGCCTCTGGACTACTGAATGAACTAGGTTGAGACATTTTCTTCTCTTTTTTTGGTACTAGGGATTGAATGCAGGGGCATTCTACCTGAAAGCTACACTTCCAGCCCTTTTTTAAGTTTTGATTTTGAAACAGGGTCTTGATAAGTTGCTGAGGTTGGCCTTGAACCTGTAATCCTCCGGTCTCAGTCTCCCAAGTACTAGGATTATAGGCATATGCCACTATGACCGGTGGTTGATAAAATTTCTAGGCCTGGCGTTTTCTCATCAGTAAGACCAACTAATCAAAAGATTTCTTTCTTCTGGTCAAAATTTTTTATTTTGATATTGACAATATCAGCTATGAATTCTGGATGTGCTATAACTTTTCTGATTTTTCTGCCTCTACCAGTGAAAGAAAGATCAGAGGTCTGGGTGCCATGTTCTAAAATCTTTCTAGCTGTATATATCAATAATTTCTTGTCTTTTTACTCAGGAGATACTAGAATGAGAGGCACTAATATTTGAATAAACAAAGCTATATAAATTAGAATGGGGCCCCAGGAGAAAGATGAACATCATGTGCTACCTGAAATTTTCAGACATCAGAACACTAAGCATTAAATGAATTTAGAAGTAAATTCTTCTCATGAGCAAATCAAGTCAAGGCACAATACCAACCATTTCTCTGAATCCTTCTGTCAGATATTATTTACAACACAGAGAAAGGCAAATAGAATAATGGTACCTCTCAACCAGTGTGGACATTTGTACAGAAATCTAAATCATGGGAAACTGAAACTTACAATGTTATTTCATGGATAAATCTGACATCCAGCTCTTCAGTGGGGATTTTCCAGAGCATGAATGTACAAATAATTCAGCACAACACTAGATGTCAGCAGATAGAGTCAAATAAAAGGGAGCCTCACCTAATAATTTGAAAACCAAAAGGAGAAATTCCCATGTATAGAAGAGCTTACTTCTGTAAATCTTTTGCATCTATTCTCCTCCTTTCCAGTAGTAATAAATCTTTTATAACTCAAGTGTCATATGACCTTAGAAATCATGGTTCCTAATAGATATTTGAATGACGACTTATGAAGTCATCTTGATGGTTTCCAAATGATAATAATTCTTAAACATACTTTGATACTGAGTTATTGGATCCTGACAATACCTGTCTCATTTTTGTGTGTGAACGTGTTAATTGCCCTTGCATCTCTTTCTCCTTTGATTATATGTACTTGTACATTTATATATACATAGCCACTTAAGCAAATATCTGAGTATGTGGAAGAAATACAGTGGACCTGTCTGCTTGATATAGCGAGTAAAGCACAGGACTATGAGTCAACAGACAAGTTGCAAATACTCAGTGTTGCTCTCATGACTTCATCGTTAGGGGTCCCAATTGTCATTGTTGTTGTTGTATGTGTGTGGTACTGGGGATTGAACCTAGGGACATTCTACCTCTGAGCTACACTCCCGGTCCTTTTTATTTTTTACTTTTTAAATTTTTAAAACAGAATATCACTAAATTGTGGACAGCCTCATTCTGAGTTGACCGTGAACGTGAGATCCCCCCTGTCTCAGCCTCCCAAGTACTGGGATTGCAAGCATGCGCTATCACACCTGGCCTTAGATTTTGTAAATGTAAAATTAAGGAGTGAGATTATATCACCTTTGACTAACGTAGGTCTCGGCATTATCATTTCTTAAATCTATGTTCCCTTTGAGAACAATTTTAAACCACCTTAGATAAACAAGACAATATCATAGTACCACAAAAATTAGAACATTTTATCTTGGTTATATAATTATTGTTTTGTAATCATTTAAGTGCTAGTGCTTTTTCTTACCTGGGGTCAAACAAAGCACTTAAGGATAACAAGGGCTTTATTTGGCCCTTTGCAATCTTGGCAAGAAGAGAGAAGAACACTGAGATTCACAGATGCTGAATCAGCTTAGTTCTTTTGTTTTTCCATCAAGAAGTAATTACCTTTCAACTTTCCAGATACCTGCTTCAAAACACATTGGAATGCTTAAATAATCCACAAAGAAACAGACTCAAAGGGGAGCTACTAGACCCTAGAAATAGATACAGATGGTAGATCTAAAAGGCATGAAGAAAGCCCACATGCTCACCTGCAATATAGACAGAATATCCAGCATTGTATTATCACTCTATATTTATTGCGCAGCTGTCTTACACAGGACAGAAATATCCCTCAGAAGGGGGTTACAGGGAAGCAGATATGGAGTAGCCTCTTAGTGTGCACTGTTTGACCTATCAATCTTCTCTCTAGCATCTAGTATATAGAAGGCCTTGGGAGGTGACAATTGTGAGGAGTAGAGAGAAGGAAGAAGGAGAGCTGTGGGTCCATAGACAAAAATCACTTCTATGATGCTCCTAGTTATGTCGGCCTATCTTGTTTATAGACCCTCCAATATCCCCAGCAACTTTTTATAGGCGAACAGCAGTTTGTCAATGCACCTCTTAAGACAGGTCTCAAAGAATCAACATGAAGCCAGAGGCAGTGGTGCATGCCTATCATCCCAGTATTTGGGAGGATGAGATGGGAGGATCTCAAGTTCAAGGACAGCTTCAGCAAGTAATGAGACTCTCAGTAACCTAGTGAGATCTCTCTGTTTTGTTTTTTTTGTTTTTTGTTTTTTAAGAAACACACTTTAACTAGGCCCCAGGTCATTAAGAGGAGAAGTGAGAAACCAGAGGTAGATTGTCATTCTGGATTAAGAGAGGAGACTCGAACCAAACCTCCCTGGATTTGAATTATGAACAAATTAACTTTCTGGAATGACTTACACCCAAAGCTTAACCCCTACTATCTATTGTGAATGTGGTCTCCATGTATGCAAACTGGGTATTCTGATAGAGTGAGTGACAGCCCTTATTTCTGTCTCTCTTGATTTTCAGTGATCTTTTTGAAGAGGCAAACTCAAATGTGCCTGGGTTTTCAGTCCTACATAGCCCGAAGAAAACAGAGGGTCATGTGGGAACTAAGGTCATGAGAGAAATGATGATTTCACCTAAACAGACATGTGAAATTATCTCTAATGACTCTAATATATTACTCTAATTATGGTAGAGTAATAAATTTTAAAGTATGCTCTGTTCTTTCTTTTCTGTGTCCCTTAGAGATTCTCTTCCACTTCAACTCCCAGCAATCCTCAACCACAAAAACTAGAGCATGAGATTAGGACTTTCAACCTGGCAGAAAAAGAAAAAAAATATTCTTTAAGGAAGAGAAGGCTGTAATGATAAAATGGAAATACCTAAATAGATTTGGTAGAGAGGAAATTTTAGAACAACAGTGTTGGTGCTCCATTTTATATTATTTTTTAAATTTTGTGTGTATATGCATGTGGTGCTGTGGATTGAACCCAGGGCCTTGCCCATGCTGTGCAAACACTCTGCCACTGAGCTAGGCCTCTGGCCCCTGATTTTCTTGAACTATATCATTGTGACCCAACGTGGTGCCAGAGGAGCCAGAGATCACTGCTGGAGGTAACCATGTGGGCAGACCTGATTGTGACATCTTAAGGCTATACCCTGAAGTATGGAGTTTCATAAATAGTTGAGAGTTTATTTGCAAGATGGAAATAGAAGTGCTAAAAATGTGCTCCACTGAGAGGTGGCTGATATTGGAATAACAGGGCCGCAAAGGGCAGGAATTCCAGAACGGGAAGCAATGGCAAGGTCTATGGCCAACCAGGGCAGAGGACCTGGGAACAGGAAAGGCTAGAAGAAGCGTCTATAAAGAACAAAAACAGGGAAGGTTAATAAGATACAAAGGTAACCGTGGCCAGGCAAGGATTATGGAAATCAAAATAACTTCAGCCCCTTCTGTAGGCTGAATTCTGAGGACAGTCTACGTAAGCAAATATAGGGATGGGAAAAGATACACAGACAAGTGCCCCCAGGAGATTAGAGCCCACCAGACCATGAGATAATGATTCAAAATAAAGACTGACACTGGTCAAAAGACATTAGGACCCAAGACCCAATTCTGACCAATCATAAGAGAGCAGATGGGGGACCTCAAGAAGGTATAAAAGCTCACTCCCAAGAACTTCAAGGGTTACCTCAGTGGTTACTCTCTTTTGGGACCCCCTTCTCCTCTGTGGAGGTAGCCACGTTTTTTTCTATCTTTCCTTGGCTTACAAATAAACTTTCATATTTATATACCTTTCATTAGTTCTTGGACTTCATTCATTGGAACCCACTGGACAAGAACCCAATAAGAGGAGACACTCCGTGTCACTTTGGCACCCCAGAAAGAACCATGAGAGAAAGGAACCAATGAAGAAAGAATTGTTACAATTATATCCAAAACACCAGGCAAGAACACCCATATTTTAGGAGATGTTAGCCCAGAATGTCCAAACGCCACTTGGATACTGAAGTAGAGAGACTGTGCTTAGAGGTCAATGAAGGTCAAACAGCAGAGCAAGAGACCAATAGCAGTGCATGTACAGACCAGACACCCTGGCCATCTATGATGTTAAATGCAAGTTACTTCTAAATGCTCTTTCCTGGAGGAAGAGGGGAAAAAAAGGAGAAAATAATAGACCAAAGAGATAGTTAACACTTCAAAGGAACTGAGTCATCTTCTTATGAATTGGACTAGAGATTGACCCAAATGAGACAAATTTTAAGTAAAAAATGAATAAGCTAAACCTGGTGTGCTGGTGCACACATGTAATCCCAGTGCTTCGGAGGCTGAGACAGGAGGAATGCAGGTTTGCTGCCAGTCTCAGCTACTTAGTGAGGCTCTCTGCAACTTAGTGAGAATCTGTTTCAAAAATAAAGAATAAAAAATAGGGCTGGGGGTGTAGCTCAGAGGTAGAATGGCCCTGGGTTCCATCCTTAGTGCTGAAAAAAAAAAAAAAGTGAATGAGCTAACTTGGAGAAAGATCAGTGTCATTGTAAATAATAAATAACTAGTATAGCCATTGTAGAAAATAGTATGGCGTTTTCACAATCCACTAAAATTAGAACTGCCACCTTATCCAACTTATCTGCCCTGACATGTTTATAGTATGTCTACTCACAATAGCCAAGATATGCAATCTACCTGGGTATCCATCAACAGATGAATGTACAAAGAAAATTTGGCTTATGTACAATAAAATAGTCAGACATAAAAAATTAAGATTCTGTCATTATTAGTAATATGGGTAGAACTGGAGTGTATTATGTCAAGTAAAATAAGGTACAGGAAACCTGTGCTATCTGTACTCACTGACCTGGGGAAAACTAAAATTTTAATCTCATAGAAGCAGACAGTAAAACAGTAATTACCAGAACCTGGGAAATGTATAGAGATGGAGGTTGTTAAAGGGGTACAGGGATGCAGTTGAGTAGGAGAAATGATTTCTAATGTTTTATAGTAAGTAGGATAGTTATCGTTAACAATTAATTATTTAAAAATAGCTAGTAAAAGATTATTTTTAATATTTGCATACAAAATATTATAAATGTTTAAGGTGATATATATGCCAATTGCTTTGATCTGGTTGTATGTATGTATTAAAATGTCACATTATACCAAATAAATGCACAATTACTAAGTGTCAATTAAGTTTTTAAGTGTTGAGAAAGGTCTAGCTTCTGTAAAATAACCTAAGTTTAAGCTACTTAGAAAATTGAGTCCATTCGCACCATAGAGCAACACTGATTTGTTCTCCTACCTGCATCTCCTAGACCTGTCTGGACCTGAATTAGGAGGACTAGGAAATGTCCCCCCTAGCCTTCATGTCCCTTCTAAGGCTGCTCATAAGCAGTTCTGAACCAATAACTAGTAGAGTCAGATCCCATAAGTCATAGATTTCCCTTCAGTATTGAGCATAGAATTTTAGTAACCTGGAAAGCTTGGGTAGGTTAGGAACAGATGTTACTAGAGCGGCCAACACCCTGGTTCTCTCAGGGCCTCCCAGGCTTTAGCATTGAAAGCCCTATGTCCTGGGAACCCCATTAGTCTCAGGCAAACTGAAGTGGTTGAACACACTAGCTTAACTACTCTACCTTTCGTGAGCTAGACAGGGCAACCTCTAGATCCTCTGATTATTCAAGGCAAGAGATTCTCAAGGGCTAGAACTAGTGCCCATAGTTAGTGCAAGACTTAAAGACCAAGTGAGGCACTATATTTGTGCCTTCTCCAGGTGGAAATTTAGGAAGTATTAGATCAGTTCTTCTCAACTTATCAAGTGCATACAGGTCGCCTGAGGAACTTGTTAAAATGTAGATTCAGATTCCTTATGTCTGAGATGAGGGTTCAGACCACACTCTTAGACATTAGGCGTTAGTACATATGTGGTACAAGGCAAACTACAACAACAACAGAAAAAAATGGAAAGAACCAAGAGGGAATACTAAAGTCAGGCACAACAGAAAGATTACTGGCAATTAATAATAAACATGGTGGAGGGCCCAGTGACCATCAACACAGCATTGCTTCAATAGCTTTACTTCATTAAGAATTTTATGTGCTTAGTAATGGCTATACCTTTTCAGAGTCACCGAAATATAATAGGCAAATAAAAGCCACCCCCTTTGTGTTTATTTTTGTTTTTGTTTTTCCTATGTGAACACAAAAAAGCAGCATAAGGAGGAGGATGAGCCGACTGATTGTGCTCCAGGATAAGTCAGTTCCAAAAGGCATCATCTCATTCCATTCTCAGTTGCCCAAGACAACCATTTATGAAAACCCAGCACTTCAGCCATTATTCCCATCTAGTTCTGAATTATAGATTCAGAGAGTTCTAAAATGGAAAATACGCTGGTCACTCTACCACCTACAAAAGAACAAGTGGAAATGCTTCCTGTTCCATAATTCATTAAGAACTGAGGCTCCAGGTTGTGTTCACTGCTTTTGGCTGAAATAGCCCCATTTTTTTTTTCAAAATACCACCCCCACTCCACTTAGTCATATTTCCTAGTGCAAAACCAAGTAATTTCTGTATCCTAGATAAAAATCGATTCTCTGAATATATTGTTCCTTTCTGACTTGTCACTTTTTCTGGCACTATTCTTCTCTTATGAAACCCCCCCTACCATCACTACTACCTCTTTGTGACCACCTGTCCACACAGCTTAGTATTCTAGGTCTGAGCTCAAGGGCTCAATGGTGTCCAGGAAGATACAACTCTCTAAAGCTACTCTAAGTCTCATTGTAGAAATGATTCCTCTCACTTCCAAACACCTGTAACCTTTACTATCTACCTTACTCCTCAAGGAATTCATATTTTCAGCCTTTTGTTATATATATGTGTGTGTGTGTGTGTGTGTGTGTGTGTGTGTGTGTGTGTCTGTGTCTGTGTCTTATTTTTCCAACTAAACTGAATACTTCTTAAGAGCAAGAATCAGAGCTTATATTTACTTTTCTTTTTGCCCCCCATAGTACCTTCTCCTTTCAGAATCATTAGCAATAGGTGTTATTTACTGTTTGATCGCATAACTCTTACACTGAGAGCCTTATGGAAGAGTTTCTTCAAAATATATGGGCCTTTCTCTGTCATCTTTAGAATTCCAGATGTCTTCAATTTCCCTCTATCTTCATGAATTAAATCTGACTCATTCATTAAACCTTATTTTCGTTCGTATCTCCCCAAAGCCTCCCCAGCTCATCCCAGCTATCACTGAGTTCCCAATTCCTTACTTTATTTAAAATTCACTGTTTGCATAATTTTCAAGGCCCTTAAAATGTATTTCCTTATTGTTTGTTTGTTTGTTTGTTTTGGTGCTAGGGATTTAACTCATGGGCTTTCTGCCTCCAAGCTACACATCCAGCCCTTTTTTATGTTTTTGTTTTGAAAGAGGGTCTTGATAGGTCGCTGAGATTCTTTCTAAGTTACTAAAGCAGGTCTCAAACCTGCAATCCTCCTGTCTCAACTTCCCAAATACTGGAATAATAGATGTGCACCACCACACCCAGCTTTCCTTATAGTTTTGCCCAAAATTTTTTGCCTATTACTACATCTTACCATCATCACCTAGTTCTATTGTAGTACACAAGGCTAAACCAAAAAAATGCACAACTAAAAACCAAAACTCTGGATGGGCAGTTTTGATGCTCCAGTGAAGAGTAGGAAGTAATGTTTATTTCATTTTCTAGCTAATTTTCTATTGATAGGAGTCTTCACTCCTAAAATTAGGACTAATGATATGAAAGTTGGTTTTACTCTGATTAGTAAAAGTAGGAAAGACAAAGTGATGCCAGAAATACTAGCATTATTTTAGTTTTATTTGGTCAATATTGTTAGTTTATGAGTGTCCATTTCTCCTTTTATGGTATTACACAGTAACTTCTCAATTGATCCCAAGGAGAAGAGGAATTTCTCTTCATAAACCAACCTGCCCAATTCTCAGAGTAGGGGACCTAAGTCATTGCTTCCCCCTTGCAGTGGATTTAGACTCTGGGGAAATTGAAGAGTACATTTTGCATGCAGGAAAGATGTTTAAAAAAAAAGAGAGAGTTAAAGGGTAGGCTGGGTTAGGCAATCTTCTAAATTGTCTTCCTCTGGTTCCCACTTCCTGGTATTAATGCCTCCATATAATCTCCTTCTTTGAAATGTGAGATCAAGCTAGTTTGTTTGTTTATATTTGTGGTGCTGGGGATTGAATCCAGGGGCATTCTACCTCTGAGCTATACTCCCAGCCCTTATTTTGTTTTGTTTTGAAACAGAGTCTCAATAGGTTGCTAAGAGTCTCACTACTTGCTGAGGCTATCCTTGAACCTGCGATCCTCCTGTTTCAGCCTCCCAATTATTGGGAATACAGGCATGTGCCACCATGCCCAGCCCTGGTATATTTATTTTAATGAATAGAATACCAACAAAAATGATAGATGTCACGTCTCAGGTTGGATTATAAGACTGTGACTCACTCTTTCTCTCTCCTTCTTTTGCCCTCTTGTTTTTTCATTTTGATGAAGCCAGCTGCTGTGTTGTGAGATTCCCCATGCAGAAGCCTAAATGGCAAGAAACTAAGGAAAGCCATCAGCCCAAGGAAGTGTGGAACCAAGTCCCTCATTCTAACACCCTGTGAGGAACTCAATCCTGCCACCACATGTGTAAGGTTGGAAGTGGAACTTCCCCAGCTGAGCCATAACTCCAGCCCCAGACTGCCCTTTGATTACGACCTTGAGTGGCTTTTGACTAGAGAGCCCAGCTAAGCCACATCTGAATTCTTGATGTACTAACATTTTAAAATAATAAATGTTATTTTAAGCAACTATATTTTATAGCCATCGCTTATGCGCCAAAAGATATCTAACATATCGGTGAAGGTCATCTTTCTATGCATCGAATTTCAATAGGAGGCCTCCATTTTGCCATAACTTGACCTAACATTTCCCTTTAATCTTCAAGTCTTATAGATAAAAACTATGATTAGACACATTTCAGGACCTTTCCATACCTCCTCCAGACTAAGCAGCCTTCAACTGCAATGCAAGAATCAAAGCCTCCTGCTTGAACCCCCTGCTTCACTACTTAAAGGGAAGTCCGTTCATAATATGGCCAAGATGCCTGTACCTTTATTTGAAAAAACAATCTTGATTTGCTATGTTTTTAACCTGGAACTTTGGGATTGTTTAGCAGAAAAAAAGTAAGGTCAATTATCTGAAGTAATTAAAGTGAAGATAATCATGTTGTATGTGTTCATGTATTTGCATGTGTGGTTATGTCCATGTATGTGTATGAGAGAGAGAGAGACTAGCAATAAACATCCTTGTGGGTTCCAATGTGAAGATAATGACATCTAAGTGTAAGCAAAAGAAACCAGCTGGTCTGATTTCATATATACGTATATGAATGAAAACCTAGGACCTCATGCATGCTTACAGTGTCTTCTACCACTAAGCTATACCCTCAACCAAAGTTGGACAAGCGTAAGTTTTACAACAGTCTTCTGGCAAAAGCTGAGTTAAATGTGTAACTTATGCTTAATGTCCAATAAAGATATGCTTCTCCTAAAGAATCTAAGCTATAGAATCAGCACAAACGAGTTGACTGTTGGAAAAGAGAGAGGGAGAAAGATAATTACACAGAACCCCACAGAATCCTTGAGTTTTGTATACACCCAATAGCTTAGAGTAGAAGAGGGAGAAATGGTCCACATGCCCAAGGTTGCAGGTCTGACCCAGATTTTATGCTGTGTGCTTTGGTTTGAATCTAGAAGGCCCCCCCACAGGCCCGTGTGCAATACAGGCCTATGTTTCCAATTTAGTCCTATTAGGATGTCCTGGAAACTTTAAAGTGTGGGAGGTGGGGTGTGCTTACAGGAAATTTTAGTGCACTGAAGAAGTAACTGCGAAGGAGACTGTGGGACCCTGATCTCCTTTGGTCTCTTTCATTTTCCAGCCATGAAGATAACACTTTTGCCACAAGAGCTGCCTTACCACAGGCCCGATACAAACAGGACCAATGGATCATGGACTGAGACCTCCATAATTGTGAGCCAAAACAAGCCTTTTCTCTTCTTATGTTGATTATCTCAAGTCTTTTGTTACAGTAACAGAAATCTGACTAATGCAGAAAATTAGTACCAAGAAGTGGGTGTCATGGCTGTGACTCTACTTGCTAATGTGTAAAACCTTTGGAATTGGTTTGCCCTAGCATGTAGCCACAACTCCAGCCCTCAAATGGAATTTTCACACGTAGGATACCCCTGTCCAGAACACTGACTATACTCAACTTGTCACCAAAAGACCATGGTTCCTTTCTAGTTGGTGAAAATAAAAAGAGACGCCTGGAAATTCAGAGAAATGTTCCAAGCAAAAATAACATGTTATGAACTGTAGGTAAATCTTGCCTCTCAACAGGGCCTTCTTTATAAATAACAATTGTCCTTTCAAACACATTATTTCCATTGAAATACCATGCTCACTAAAGAGAACACAGCCTTCCCAAGTAAAAATGTGCTTCTTCACCCCACATTCCTCCTATTTGGGAGTGAGTGGGCAGCTCTGTTCTGAAAGAAAAACTAAAAAGAAAAACATGCTCACTTCCCTTCTCAAATACCTTCTACCCAAAACAGACACAGTTATAATAGCCTCAATTTTACTACACTCTCGTGACTCGGTAGAAGTGTTAATAAAAAATTAGACAAAAGAAGAAAAACAGAAACTCGACAGCCCATTATACAAAAATTTGGCATGGTGACATCAGCTATAATAAGATTTCTAAGTCAAGAAACCAAAAGCTTGTTTTGACGTTCCCTTTTTAAATTGCCATCTTCTCTTAGCTATGTGTTTTACTTAAGATAGTTCCAAACATGAAGGGCATGTGTGTGTGTGTGTGTGTGTGTGTGTGTGTGTGTCTTCTTTCAGCTGGATCTACCTGTTCTTTTGAGAATCCCAGACTGGAATGTCACAGAGTCATCCTGCTACTGTTTTGTTTTTTATAAGAACACAGGAAAGAAATGTCGTTTTTTCTTATGAATGTCATTGGAGGTACTTTATTTTGAATATTGTTTGCCATTGGTTCCCAAATTGAGTTGGATTAAGTCAGGCCAGGCAGCCAGTCCTCTACAGCCCTAATCTATAAAGCATAATTTTAAAAAATTACAAGAACTGTGTTATATAGATTAAGACATTTTCCCAAACTTCTCTCAGGGAGACAAATATGTGATTGTAAGGGATGACGTGATAATCTAAAGAGGGGAAGGGGTAAGCGATAAAAGACCCAAAAGAAACACCCCTTCCAAGAGTGGCCTGGGCAACTCAAGGTTTTTTTTTATCATGAGACAAGATATAAGTCGGGGGTCAGAGCTGCACTACTGTTGAGTCAGGCAGCTCTTTAGAGCAGAAACCCAGCCATCACTATGCTTCTCTTTCCCATACTTCCCATAGTTTTGTTTTCTAATAAGTATTGAAAAAATATTTGAAGGAGTTTCATCTTATTACCTTACCCAAGCACCTATGCCTTACTTGCCCTGAAACGTCTCCACGATCCCAAGTGCTATAGTAAAATGTCAAGCAGTTCCACAAATTGAACTTAAACACACTAATTTAGGACACAAATGTGTGTGTGCGTGTGTGTGTGTTGTGTGTGTGTGTGTGTTTTATTGCATTGTTAGAGGAAAAAGACAAGACAATCAGAAAATTTGGCAAACATATCAGTCCTCCAGGAAATAAGCTGAATGAGAATAAAGTCAGCCCTTTTAAATGTCAACAATATAAAGATACCTTTGCCTCTAAAAGCTTTGTTTTCTAAAGCATTTAGATCTATCTTCAATCGTTAGCCCCCCCCCCCCTGCAAAACATAATAATAGCATTGGCGAGATGTGGAATAGGGCTACCTAGCCCTTGTTAACTTCACAGAAACATCAATTTGAACAACTATCCACACATGAAAACACCTTCCAAGGAGCTCAGAAATCGAGATGAGAGACTTCAGCTCCTGTGTGTAACCCAGACATAGTAGGAAGGATGGTTTCACATTATACATGTCGCCTCTCCTCCAAGCCCGAGCTCACCATGTGGAGAGAGAGATCCTCTGCGTGAGGGAAGGGGAATGAAGTAAATACCTGATTTTGCAGAGAATTTCAGCGCCATATCAACCCCAGGGAAACGTAGTGCCAGGCTGGCTCCCCGGGCCTCAGCTGCCATGCCAACACTGACGGCTCTGGGCCCCAGACCTTCTCTAAGTTCTAGACCAGCCCCAGTACCAAGCCAGCCCACACAGCCACAGGCTTCATGACAGCTCCCATGGTCCCAGGCCCTAAGCCAGCCCCAGTGACCCCAGCTTCCAGGCCCATTGTCAAGTTAGGTCCAGGCTTCAGGCTAACCTATATGGGCTCAGGTTCCAGGCCCGCCCTAGGCTTCAGGCCAGCTCCAGCAAGAGGATGGCATCAAGGGCTGCAGACTCCAGACTTGTACCTGCAGACCTAGCATCTAACCACTCCCTACCACCAGGCCGGCACTCATGAACCCCAGGTCCAGCAAAGTCCCTATAGTCCCAGGAACTAAGCTACCAACAATAGACACAGGCCCCAGGCTGTTCCTGCAGATAAGACTCAAGGACCATCAATGCCAGGCTACCACCTGTGGCCTGAGTCTTCAAACCAGCTTCTAAGGCCCCCTAGTAATATAGATATATTTACACACACACACACACACACACACACACACACACACACACACACACACCAGCAGAACATGTAGATACATAAAACCAATATTAACAGAATTGAAGGTAAAAATAGTAGCACCATAATTAGAGGACTTTAATTTTCTAATTTCAACAATGCAAAATCATACAGACAGAAAGTCAGAAGGAAAAGTGGACTTCAATAATTCTGTAGACCAAATAGACCTAACAGACATGTGTAGAACATTGCATCCAACAGCAGCTGAATACACTTACTTTTCAAGCACAAATGGAACTTTCTCCAGAACTGATCATATATTAAGCCACTATGTAAGTCCTTAACAATTAAAGACTAAAATCATTTCAAGTATCTTTTCTGATCATACTGGTATATAAAACTAGAAATCATGAACGGATTAGTGGTCAAAGTAAATGTGGGATGTGTGTGCTTGTGTCTTCATGCATAATGGAATACTATTGAGCCTTTAAAAAAGGAGGAAATCCTGTCCTTTGCAATGGCATGTATGAATCTTGAAGTCAGTATGTTACCTGAAATAAGTGAGGCATAGAAAGACAAATAGCGCATGATCTCACTTATATGTGTAATCTAAAAAGGTCAAGGGCGTGGAAATATAAAGAAGAATGGTGGTTTTCAGGGTTTGGGGATAGGAATAGAGAGATAATAGTCAAAGAATGGATACGAAGTTTCCATAAGGCAGGACGAATGACGTTTGAAAACCTATTGGACGTCTTGGTCACTATAGTTAATAATAAGGTATGACATACTTGAAAGTTTCTGGGAGAATAAATCAAAAAGGTTCTCAACACACAAAGATTGATAAGTGTGAGGTGATAAATATGTTAATTAGCTTGATTTAATCATTTCATAATGTATACATATATCGATTTTCGTAACATTGCGTGCCATACATATGTACAATTTTGTCAATTTTACTTTAAAAAGCTCAGGGCAAACAAAACAAATAGACAAATTTTCTACACACACACACACACACACACACACACACACACACACACAGAGTGGAATGTCAGCCTTTCAAGCAGACAGTCTTCAGAGAACTCAACCATGAATTAATGTTCAACTTGCCCTTACCAAAGGCTTCTCAAGACATTTGGTATCTGAAAGGCAGTTATCAGACCTGTTAGCCACCCATTCCTAAATGCTAACCTTTTCCTTTGTTGTCGAGATATCAGGAAGCAACACACCACATCACTTTTTCTCAACCTCTTGTAGAAATGTTTTTAACAAGTTAAACATTTTTCTCGTACTCTCTTATCCCTTTTTCTTGCCTAATGCTACATAGTAAAGATGGATTTTTTTTTCTTTTCCACTCAGAGCTACACTCCCAACCCTTTGTATTTATTTATTTTTTAAAATTTTGAAACAGAGTCATTCTACGGTATCTCTCTTGTTTAAACTATTCAAGGGTAGCCAACAGTGCCCATGGATCTTACTCTGTCGTCTGATGCCTCTGAGATCCCTTCTGGGTTACCATGAGATGTCATGGGAGGAGGGTTGATTTCATGAAAGGTCTGGAGCAGTTCCCAGGGAAGGATTGAGGGGACCACAACTCAGGATCATGGGGGTTCTTGGCTTATGTGGCAGAAAAGAATTTCAGCACAAGCCAGTCAGAGACGTATTTAGGAAAGTAAAAAATACACATTCAAAAAAGGACATGGACCACCTCTAAAGTGAGACACGTGTCTTCAGGAACTCAGGGTTCTTATTTTATAGGAGACTTTTATGAGGTGTGGACAGGAGGAGGTATGTGAGGATGACATCCATCCAGTAGTCACAAGATGATTTACAGTGTTCTAGTCATCTTTGGGGATCTTGATAGGGCCTTCACTATTTTCTTTTTTTTTTTTTTATCTATTTACAGGAAAGATGGCTAATATTTCCCATGATCTCTGTCTCTGTCCTCTGACCAACAGATATCGCTCTTGCTTAACTCTTTCTAGGTTGGATAATTAATAGTTCAAGGTATTATGCAAGCAAGTTTCCAGTATGGTGTCCAGGCACTTTTCTGGATCTTTTGTATGGTCTCTGCTGTATGATCAACAAAAACCTCTTTAAAAATAACCAACAGTGATTAGGGTAATTATTAACGACTTGTAAAGTTCTCCCAGAAACCTCAGACTAACAGACCTACCTGAGTAATACGGTATTGGGGAATTTTGCCACAGGCTTCCGTATTAATTATATTTTCTTTGTTTTTCCTTTATGTCTCCTTTCTACTGCTTTTATTTCTTCTATCTTACCTCAAATATCACTCACTAAATATTTAGTAGGTGCCGGCCAATATACTTCAAATTTTATAAGAATGATCTAAGCCAGATGTGGTGGCGCACACCTTTAATCCTTGTAATTGGGAGGCTGTGACAGGAGGATTGCAGGTTCAAGGTTAGCCTCAGCAATTTAGCAAAACCCTTAGTAACTTAGCAAAACCCTGTTTCAAAATAAAAATAAAATAGGGCTGGGGGTGTTGCTTGGAGGTAGAATTCCCCTGGATCTAATCCCCAGCACATATATATATATATAATATAAATGATCTGTACTTTCTACCATTCTGTTCACTACTCAGACCAGCACACTATTTTCCATTCTTACTACTCCACTGAAATTGTTGATTTCAAAGATTAATAAATCTCAGTTTTCAGTAGGGACTTTTTTTTTTTTTTTTTTTTGCAGTACTGGGAATGAAACCTGAGGGTATTCTACCTCCAAGCTACACCCCCAGCCCTATTTTTTATCCTTTATTTTGAAACAAGGTCTCACTAAGTTGTGGAGGGCCTCACTAAGCAACTGAGGCTGGCCGAGAACCTGGATCCTCTGGTCTCAGCCTCCCAAATGCTGGGATTACAAGCGTGCGCCACCACGCCCAGCTTCAGTAGAGACTTTTAAAAAATCTTATTTCACTTGATTTCTCCAGAGCATTTGACATGTTTATTCACTCATCTTGAAACATTCTTCTTCCTTGGGTTTCATGCTCTGATAGGTGCCAGATGTCATCTGTTAGCTTCTTCAAACCCACTCTTCACCCTTTCTACCCAGCTGCTGACCCTAGAAGGCTGTGTGCTACCAGGCCTTGTTAACTGATTACCTTGGGGTCTGGGGATGTAACTCAGTGGTAGAGTGCTGGGTTTAATCCCCAGCATGGCAAAAAACAAAAGCATGCTCCCTTGACCTCTGGCTTCTAGTTAGGTTCCGTAAATGAGGAATCCTGGCAGGCAATTGGGAAGAGGGAAGAGAATAAAGATGGGTGTTAGACCAACACAAAAAATTTATTGGAATCTTTGTCCAGGTGCATTGGGGAGGAATATTTCCTACATGAGACAAGTCCAATAAGACAGGAAGAGTTGGTTGTCTTATCTAATTCTCAAAAACCAACACAGAGAGTCAAGAAAAAAGAAGAAATAAGGAAATATGTTCTAAATTTTAAAAAAGCAATATACATCTCCAGAAGCTGACCCTAATGGAATGGAGATAAGTGATCTACCTGACAGGCAACTCAAAAGAACAGTCATATTATGTTTGCTGAGGTTAGGACAGTAGTGCAGTAACAGAGAACATAAACAAAGAGACAGAAAAAAGTAACAAACAGAGATCATCAGGCTGAAGATACAGTAACTGAACTCGAAAATTCAATAGAGGGAATGGACACCAGTCTAAGTCAATCAACGGAAGAGATTACTGCACTCAAAGATATATCTTCGGAAGTCATCTAATCAGAGAAATAAAAAGACTAAAGAGTGAAGAACAGCAAAAATATCCTAAGGGACTGGTAAGATCATATTCATCAGTTTGCTGTATGCATTATAGAGTTCAAGAAAAAGAGACAAGGGAAAAGACAGAAAAACATATTCAAGAAATAATGGAAAAACACTTCCAAGTCAAGAGAAGGAAATAGAAATTCACATCCAAGGAACTTCAGCATACATTTCATATGATAAATCAAATAAGCACATCAAGGTGCATGGTAATAAGACTATTAGAAGTTAAAAGAAAGAATATTGAAAACTGCAATAGAAAATCAACTCATTACATGCATGAGAACCCCCACAAAACTACCAACGGAAAGCACTGTACACACCAGGTGACAGACCATGGCATGCTACCTCATCATAGGCCCAAAAGCAACAAAGACAACTAACTGCAGGTGGAAATTTCCAAAACTATGAGTCAAAATGAGCCTTTCTTCTTTTTAAGTTGATTACATCAGGTATTTCTGTTATAGTAACATAGGGCTGACTAACACAGAAAATTGGTATCAAGAAGTGAAACCATTGCTCTGATTATACTTGATGGTGAAGGTTCAGAAGCTTTGGAATTGGTTTACAGGAGAAATTTGGTAAAGATTTGGAGTACTAGGCTAAAGAAACCCTAGAATGCTACAAGTAGAGCTTAGTGGGTGATTCTGGTGAGGGCTCAGAAGATCAGAATGTTACAGGATGAGGGTAAAAAGCCAGTCCTTACCACTCGTTATGCTCCGCAAATACTAGGAGTCAAATTGGCAATAAAATCAGATTTTCCAAAACTGTCTCCTACCTTAAGAGAGTTCAAGGAACAAAAGGCAGAATATACACATATGTAGATTTAGCTAAGCTGTGTTCATCATAACATGTCAGTGTCGGGCTCCCTGTTGTCTTTCCTCAGCAGGAAGAAGTAAAAGCAGTTATCAGAAAGTTTTTAATTCTCAGTATGAGGAAATTCAGAAGTTAAAACAATTTGAAGCTTTTAACTCAAAGGAGGTCTATTTCAAGAATGCCGGTAGATACGCGATTTCAAAAGTGATGATGATATTTGTCATGATTTAACATGGTCGGCCTCTGGTCTAATTTCCAATGGAATCCTCGTTTCCAGATCTTAGGTTACTGGCGAGGTACCTTCATAAAGGATGATGGGACTCTGGTCTCTTCCTCTTTCTCTTTTGTGTCCCAGCCATGAGATAAAGGAGTTTTCTAGGCAACATAATCCCACCATGATGTGCTTCTTCCCTACGGGTCCCAATGAAAAGGAACCAACTGACCATGGAAAGA
The DNA here is from genome assembly GCA_004027655.1 of Graphiurus murinus. Taxonomy (NCBI): domain Eukaryota; kingdom Metazoa; phylum Chordata; class Mammalia; order Rodentia; family Gliridae; genus Graphiurus; species Graphiurus murinus. The sequence continues at coordinate 11,425 of PVLC010019063.1, read as the reverse complement.
AACCTTCGAAACTGTAAGCCAAATAAACCTTTCATCGTTGTAAGTTGATTATCTCAGTTATCATGTTACAGTAATAGAAAGCTAGCACAGTATACAGTGATGTCCACACAGTGAAGGGTTAGCTGTTTATTGCATTCTTCACAATCTGGCTTTATGTGTGCCCATTCTCCCAGATGTTCTTAGCAGGATGTCTATTATGTTCTATATGCCTGTGGTCACTGCTGCTATTTCAATAGTTGATGGCTCCCTCCATCAGGTTTGTAGCAAGTCCATGGCTTGGGTGTTGTCACTGTTTTAACACTAGAGGGCAGTCCAAGTCCATATTTGTCCCCATTCCAGAAGTTGGTGTGTTGTTCGAGATGAATTTGAGGATTACATAAAAGAAAGCAATCCGTCCTCAGTGAGTCTGCAAGGATCCATTTACGGCAGGAATGGGCTCAGATCCCTCATCCACAGCCACTGCGCTGTGATTGAGTGCCATACTGCTGGTTCACAACATGGAAAGCTTTGGTCTTAGGCTCCAAAATAACATCTTGGGCCTATCTCCCTCTTCTTCCTCATAGTGGACAGTGATACTCAGCACTCTGTGATGTCTGCAGATGACCAGAGGTAATGCAGGCTAAAACACAAGTCCATCCCACTGGGGCTTCATGTCAGGTGCCATGGTGGGGCCAGAGGCTCCATCTGTAGGCAAGAGACTAGGGGCAGGGGGGGTTCTTGGTTTTTCCCAGTATTAGGCCAAAAGGAATATTCCAAGGCAAGTTCTTGCCTTAGCTCTCCTATTCTCCCTTCCAGCAGATGGTGTTTTCCTCCACACTGTGCTGTCTGACGTTGGGGGAGGGTGAGTGGAGGCAGTCTCTTGCCCACCCAGGCTGATGCTAAACTGGGCCACACCTAAAGCACAGGGTCCCAAGGACTGGCACACACAGTCTCCTTGGCACACCTCAGGACCACATTGGGGTCATTATGGTGTGATAAGGACTTAAAGTCTATTTTTCCCCCCAAACACTCACCCTTCTCTTGGGCCTGCAAATGTCCAATGGGTAACTAAAGGCAGTATAAAATCTTGGCATCTCTGGCTCCATTTTGCATCTGTCTCTTTTGCTCTGAATCATTCTCTTTGGCAGCCACCTTGGATTCCAGGAGCAACAGTCAGATGAATAAATATCTTGTCATGAGTCAAAACCACCCATAAAGCTATAGCAACTTCCTTATCACTGTGACAGGGCACTGCCTGACCAATTTTGAGTTAATGATCAACCAAATCACCATTCAACCAAGACTACTTGACTATGCACACGTTTTGCTTCCTTGTCTATATAATCAGGGAGCTCATGGCAGTATCCCAAAGACAGGGATGGAAATGCTGGTCCCTTTATCTTCCTGGTGAACTACACTGGTTAAAATTCCTTTCCTCTTCTTTTACCATTACTATTTTATTTATTTGGGGATGGGGGCAAGTGGCTGGACCTCTGGTCTAGGATGCTGGAAACAGCAGTGTAGGCCAGAATACACAGGTTTGTCTGGTTAAGGTTGTGGTTTTCTGCCTGGTTCCAGTGCAGGTTCAAAGGTTTCATCCACAGACACTGACCTGGGATCTTGGATCATAGGGCTCTGTCCAGTACTGAGTTTAATATAGTGGGCTTGGTATTGAGTTCCAAGTCCAAAGCCTACACTTTATCCCAAGTTGGAGTTCTCTTTCTTCACACTATTGCTTATAGTTGGAGGAGATTGGTACAGATAACTCTTTCCTTCCTACCTCCTTCAATATATTTCTTCTGCAGATTATGCTAAAGCCAGGTACTAAGATCCCTCATCCTGTTTCCATAGCCTTTGTCACGGTACTTAGTGTGTGAACAGCTGTTCAAATGGATGGTCCTATGGAATGTTGTATCCTGAAGTGCTGGACTGACTCCACCATTCCACTCCGCTCCTCTCACCAAAAGACAGTTATTTTGAATAGTTATTTTGAATGTCACATCTGAGAACTCTCAAATTCTTACCCACTCCAATTGGATTCTGATGTTTTCTTTACCTCATTAGAACTTTTTTTCTTGTGCTTTGGGCATGTCTTGTAATTTTATGTTAGAAGACACACATTATTTATTGGGTTATATGTACTGAGGTATCTAGGCCTTTAGCTTTATGTTTATCTGTCTAGGAGTTATACTGTAGTTATGTCATGGGAGAAGAGTTGATTCTGTGAGGGTCCAGAGGAGTTCTCATTGTGGGAGTGGGGGATGGAGATTCAACTCAAGACCTACAGAGTCCTTGGCTTACATGACCCTGAGCTCCTTCAGCCACCAGCCTCCTGATCTGAGAGTTTCCCATGCCAGTTCATACTGGACATCCTCAAATCCCTCTTTCATTTGGCAATCCTCACACATGTAGTTAGAGTATTAAATTTACAAATTAGTATGATAATATTTTAATTCCAAGTGTCAAATTTACAGAATCAAAACAGCAATCATCATAACCCATTGAACAAAATTCCCCTTTCAAATGTTGTCCCAAACTGGTCCAGATCTCAATCCCACATTCTGGGATTATGTGTCTCCATGCCAACCCTTGCCCTCTCCCTCCCAAAAGTTTTTCTGGCAAGATCTGCTCTGTAACTCATTTGCCTTGCTGCCATGTCCCGGCTAATTTAGAAGAAAGAGCAAAACCTTGCCACTTAATTCACAATGGAAATAACAACAGTCAATAGTAAGGTGAACAGCTGCCCAAATTCGCTAGGAATCAGAGAAGTGAAAATCAAAATCACACTGAGCTATCACTTCAGATACATGAGATTGGCAGGCATTTGCAATTGCCAACACCAACTGTCAATCAGGACATGGAGAAAATGGGAATTCTTCTACACAAGGGGACAGAAGTCTGGTAGCACAGAGTGAAATTAAGTATACATGTGTTCTGCCCCTAGGCAGATTGCATTTCTGATATCCATCCCAGCAAAGTTCTTGTGCTAATATCCAGGTGATATGTAAGAAAGTATTCATTCCATCAGTGCTTACAGAAACTGGGAGTTAATGACATTCCAAGTGTCTTTATCCAGTAGATCTGGTGAGTTAAATGTGATTAGACAAGGCTCCTATAAGATAAGACAATAATCTGCAATAAGTAGTTTATTTGGGAGATGACTTGGGGCAGTGAGACAAAGGGAGGTTGGGAATCAACAAAGGGTGCGTTATTGATAGGTTATCTGTGAACAAAGAAAGCATAATCACATGGGACAGCAGGAGGAGGCAGTGCTGGGCGTGCCTCAGAGTACCCCCATTGAGCAATAGAAAACGGAGATATGTAACTCTCAATTCCCATCATCCTCACCTGCCTGGCTGTCCTAGGGGCATTAATTTGCATGTCTATTCAGACAACCAAGCACAGATCATCAGAAAGTCTTCAGGTAGAGAGATCTAGGTTATACAGCAGGAAACCAGAAGAATGTACCAGAACAGTAGGAAACAAAAGGATAGCACAAGGCATCGGTTGTTCCATGGAGACAGTTTTGAAAATACAGTTCTTATGTTTGGGGTTGGAATGTCCCCCCAAAGCTCATGTGTTGAAAGCATGGTCCCCAGTGCAGCAAGCTTCCGCACTGGGGCACGACTGGAGGAGGTGGGTCACTGGGGGGGGGGGGGAGTGTGGTCTTGGAGATTGTATATGGCCCTGGCCACTTCCTGTCATTCTCTCTGTTCCCACTGCCATTGAGCTGAGCACAGGTTTTCCTCCTCCTCTACCCTACCGTAAAGCCCTGCCTCCACTGGCCAACCACAGACTGAAACTGTGAGCCCAATAAGCCTTTCTTCCTCTAAGTTGTGATTGTCAGGTAAGGTATTTTGTTCGCTGCAACAAAAATGTTGACTAAAGCAACGGCGGCGGAGAGGGAACTTTCCAAGAAACATCAAGAAGATAGATAAATGCCATTAATGTAAATAAAAACACAAGAAGAAGAAAATGGTATGTCACACGTCACACTTGTACGACATGCATGGACAAATTTCAGGCCTTTGGGTAGAGGTGTAAATGGGAGTGAGGATGAGGGGTGGGAGAAAAAATGAAAACAGAGAAGTCTCGCAGGAATTGGGTAAATGAGAATGTGTCCTAAACCAGAAGTATTAAAACCTTCTATCTTTTTTCTTTTGCCTCCCACAGTTACTGGATCTGCTTATCCTGCACTTTTCCAAACTTTGAACTTTCACTTCGTTACTAGGAATCTGGCTGTGGGTTTCCAGAGAGCTGGCACTACGTGAGATACAAAGGTCCTTCAGAGCCTGGGACATAAGAATCATCAGATAATATAAATTTCAACATCTCGTAATGATAACATTTGAATAAGAGGTCTATTGGACCAACACGAGGTCCTGCAACTTAATTTCCTAGAGATCTCTGGGGTGACTATAACCTGACTCCGGAGCCAGACAATTTGGAAAGCCAAAGGGAGCACTTCCCCTGTGGACTTTGGAAGAGAGAGGACTGCATTCAGCCTGGTTCCCGGTCGCAGGCAGGTCGTGGTGGCCCAGTAAGTAGAGCTCCCCACTGACTTTCAGTGTGTTTTAAAATCGGGGTTTAATCCAATCTCAAAAACGAGTCCTGGAGGAGGCTAGATGCTATGCCAGCCCTGAATTTTGAGTTCTAAGTTTGTTCAGAAAGTTTGGCACATGGTGGAAACCTAAAGCTGTAAATACTGTGCAGCATTGTGAGTATAGCAGGTGCGGGGTTCAACCTGAAGGGGTTATAGTCGCAGCCACACTACCTTCTAGCAGTGAGAACTTGAGCAAGTTATTAGCTTCTCTAAAGCTCTGTTTCCCGGTTAGGAACATGGGAGGTAATAATGGAGCTTACTTAGAAGGCTTGAGGTAAAGATTAAGTAGGTGTATTAAAAGGTAGCTGTATTTAAGGAAAATTCTTCAACTGGATTTCTCTGTGTGTGTGTGTGTGTGTGTGTGTGTGTGTGTGTGTGTGTTTTACTGGAGATTGAACTCAGGAGCGTTCTACCTCCAAGCCACACTCCCAGCTCTATTTTATTTTTTTTTTAATTTTGAAACAAAGTCTAAGTTGCCAAGGCTGGCCTTGAACTTGCCATCCTCCTATCTCAGTCTCTCAAGTACTGGGATTACAGGCATGTACCACCGTACCCATCCCTCTAGAGTTTTCTAACTCTGATGTCCTCTGTCCTCTGACAGGAGTGGGGTGTGTATCAAAGGGCCCAGTTAATCCTGCTTGGAGGAAACCTGCTCCTCTTGCATTAGCTGAAGAGAAATTTCCTCATGATCCCAAATGCCCAGCGTGGTTGTATTGTGTAATCTGCAAGGAGGAATTCCTGGGGGAAATTTTACCATGTTGGAAGGCTAAGTGGGGAGGATCTCCAAGAATACAAATAATTTTTTTTAAAGAATCAACTGCTTCACTTTTAGCCAGACTACAACATCACCCCTGAACACGGACTACAGATTCGCATAGAGAAAGGAGCTGGCCAAGGCAAAGGTCGCCAGGAATTAGGGACCTGATGGACTCTGCTCTGGACTCTATCTTGTCTCTGGCAGAATGTCCAAAAGAGTACACTGACTTTCTCTTTTCAGATAAGCTGCTTTTTTCCTACCCTGGGCCCCTCCTTTTGCTGCCTTAAGCACAAAACAGTGGACCATACCCTGTCCTTCAAAAGGAACATTTTTAACTGTCATCTCTCTAGCTATTTCTGACCCTCTTTTGTGAGGCCTTCACCATCTTCAGCTGTAGCTGCTGATTCCTTTAGATTTGCTTTCCAGACTTGCTATGGTGCCCCACACCCCCTCCCTGGGTCCTGGAGGCCTTCCTTGGGAGCCGTGGCTGAGACGCAGGCCTCTGTACACTAAGGATTGTTGAACAGTGGCGTTTGGATGTGGACAGCCCAGAGGCCCTTTCCATCCAGAGAATCAAAGGGATGGCTGAGTAGGGGGCAGGGATACGGTGTCAATGAAGAAGGATACTTTGCCCTACACCACAGAAGAGACTAAAGAAAACCGAAGAGAAGGGAAAGGAAATGAGAACCATCACACACACACACACACACACACACACACACACACACACACACACACACACACGAGCAATTCTCTAGCTCCCCTTATCATTCTTCCAGTCAGTGACAACAGTTATCCATATAATAGGTATAAACGATTCCATCATTGTTCCTACTAATTGGATTTGTGCTGACTGTAGCCTTAAGGTATGATAGCATATCATAGGCAGTCTCCCTCTGGATCATAGATTCCCAAACATATTGACTTGCAGTCCTCTTTTTGGAAAAAAAAAAAAAAAAATTACTCAGCATACCCCTGGGTGCTTCCATTGGTCTTGTATTTTACTTAATGTCCCCAATTGTATCCAAGGCAACTACTGTGCCCAAGGATCATTCCAGCATCCCCCTCCTTGGGGGTAGTATCCCCAAAGCTTGGAATCCATGCGTCTGAATCAATCTGCTTTTTATTTGTGTGTGTTGGGCTCTTACTCATAATGTATTTTGGGGAGAAAATAAGGGTGTCTTTAACCAAAAAGTTAAAAACTACTGTTGTACATGAAAGATGCAGAGATTCTAAAGACCTGGAATGGAACAATAGGTTCTGCATACCAACTTGCTCTCCTGGGCTACATGCAAAAAAATGGTGACTTGTGATCCAGCTATTGAATATCAACCATTGGAGAAAATAACAAATGTTTATCTGATCTGCAAAAAAATGTGAGACTTTTATGAGGCACTCAAGGCTCTCTAGTAGTTTCCTCATTGTGGTTCTTATTTTTCTTTCACACAGTACTCCAAAATAACTACAATGTTTTTTGGTTTTGTTTTTGTTTTTGTGATACTGGGGACTGAACCCAGAGGCACTCTACCTTCCAGTTACACATTCCCCAAAAGCAGACACTGGGACAAGGATCCATGTACAAGTGACCTTGGGAAGTTCTGGAGAAACTCAGATGTGTTGGAATGTGAATTATAGCCTGATGGCTTGTTCAGACTCCAGCAAGGCAGCTGGGCTTTCAAGACACAGGGTTGTGCTGGCAACATATCCATCCCTGACACCACCAACTCTCTGCAAATCAGGGTTCCCGCAGCCCTCAGGAGTCCTCCAAAGAGAATCCAGGGTGCAGGTCCTTAAATGTAAGAACACAAGCCAGACCAGGGACACACCAACATGTGAAAAAAATCTAAAGGACCTCGGTGACTTACAGACATGTTGTTCTCACACTGACCTGGGTCCTGAGTCCTCTCCACCCATGTTCCCTCTCTAGGTGCACTGAGAATTCTCTGTTCTTCCTTTCTGGGTCAATTGGCTTTGTGTAAATCATGGTAGAATGATATATTCTCTTCTTTCCTTTTCTATTTTGTGTGTGTGTGTGTGTGTGTGTGTGTGTGTGTGTGTGTGTGTGTGGTACTGGAGATTGAACCCGGGGGCATTTAACTTCCAAGCTACACCCCCAGCTCTTTTTATTTTTTGTTTTGAAACAGGGTCTCATGAGGTTGCTGAAGGTCTTGCTAAATGGCTGAGACTGGCCTCAAATCTGTGGCCATCCTGATTTAGCCTCCCAAAGTACTGATAACATTAGACAAAGCAAATGAGGAGGCATGGTGTCACTGTCAAATAAATCCTGCAGGAACCCCTATTCCCACAGGGCACCACTGCACCCAGCTCTCATGCATATTTTTTGAAACTATCTTTTCTATTATTTCTAGAGTTTGTGCTGAAAAGAAGAAACATCATAAGACCTCCAGATTAAAACTGACAATCCATCAGTCTGCATTCGACTTATCAAGACAGGTACCCAGGGCCTTTCTGAGCATTCTCTGTGGCTTCCTCAGTGTGTTCACCCGGCTTCCTTTATGTATGCTTCTCTGATGGCCACGCTGCATGTCTATCACTGCACAGAGATGCTGCTAATCAACATGTAAAGCTCACAGTATTTTTAGTCAGTTCTTTCCTTGGCAACACCCTTTCAGCACATCACCCTTGTCTCAGTCAACATTACAACTGCTGTAACCCAAGAACACTGACCACACAACTTAAAGGAAGGAAGACTCATTTGCTCACAGTTATGTTGGAGATTTCAGGGTTCAGTCCATGTCAGGCCAGTTGCATCTGCGGAGCTCAGGGCATGGTGGCAGGAAGCAGAGAGAGGGAAAGAGCAGGGGATCTGCTCTCACATCATGGAAGCCAGAAGCAAAAGAGCCAGCCAGCAAGGGGATGCAGAGAAAAAAAAGCAGTCTCTAAGGCCACACCCACCTGCCAGTAAATCCATCACAATAGATTCATCCAACTACAGCCTTAGTAATAGCCTATTTCTTATATTTAGTTACAGAATACCCAAGTATTATTTAGTTAAAACATATTGCTAACATAAAGGTCCCTACCAAGAACTCATTTCATTATAATGGACCTTCAGTTACTAAACTTCAACCCAATATTTTTCTCTGGAAGAAAAGAAAAAGTCTCAGCGGAGGATTAGAGGAGGGGTAAGGAAAGATATCACTCACACACACACACACACACACACACACACACACACACACGAAAACAAATTATAGTATTTCAAAAGAAATATATTTTCTTAATAGAAGCCATGATGGCCTGAGGCATAGTCAGTGGCCAAGTACGTATACACTGCCTTTTTCCTTTGGGCTCAGCCTCCCCTCTCTTCCTTATCTACCCTGTGCAGATTCTGGGTAAGGGCGCCATAGAGGGGTTACGATGACCTGACTAAATACCATTTGCTCTCTCTGGTCCTGAATGGTAGACATGGAAAGGTTATCTGAAGTTGAGGGAGGGTGATGAGAAGATGTAACTAGTCTAAGAAATTTAGGTAAAATGTTTCAAGTATGGAAAACAGAGAAAATGGGAAGCACCGGCCACTGGAGGACAGCTGGATTTAAAAAGGAGAAGTGATGTGAAGAGGGCCGCTAGAGATACTCAGTTTATCACTCAGCGAAGGGGCAAGGACCTTTGTGCCACATGGCCTCAGGCTGTGACACAGGACAGAACAGTTAGTCTCAAGGTCTGTGCCCTGCTGTCACAAAGTCTCAATAGGTTAAGGATCTGGGATAGTCAATTAAAAATTCTTTCGAAGTGGATTAAGTAAATAAGGGACCTTTTTCACATTACTTGATATTTAAAACATAGCATTAAGCTTAAGTTTTTTTGCTCGCTTCCTCTTTTATTTTAGTTGTTAGATTGTTGTTCTTCATAGATTCTCCTAATACATTTGGTAGATAACCTAGAAGCTATTAGTCTGGCAGCAGAACATGTAAATCCTCCAATAGCATTTCATTGATCTACTTGGCCACGTGCCACAGTGCTAGTCGTGAGTCAAGCATTAGTCCCAGGCCATGATTGTTTATTGTTTTGTTTTGTTTTTGTGGTATTGAGATTTGAACCCAGGGGCATTATAACTCCAAGCTACACCCCCAGTCCTATGTTTTTTCTTTGTTTTGAAACAGGGTCTCACTAAGTTGTGGAGTGCCTCACTAAGCAGCTGAGGCTGGCCGCGAACCTGGATCCTCCAGTCTCAGCCTCCCACGTTCTGCGATTACAAGCGTGCGCCACCATGCCCAGCTGCCATGATTGTTTCGAATGGGTTCTTCCAAGTTTACAGATTATCCATGGAGCTTTGTATTCACAACCCACTCTCTATGCAGTAGTCAGAAAGCTCAATGGTTATGCTGAACATCCTCAAATCATCATGCTCCTTTTACCCTCTATCATTTAGGGATTTTTTTTTTTTCCATCTCACTGGGAGTAAATTCAAAATGCCAGGATCTTCCATATAAAAACTGTTACTTGTCTGATCTCATCTCAATCCACTTGTCTCAGTCACTGGGCTCCCTACTCAACTCTGCACAGCATCCTGCATAGACCCTTTTCACTTTCTGTTGCCTCTGCTTAGAAAAATCTCCCCTGCACGTATCCATAGGGCACACTGTCTACCACCCTTGAGGTATTACTGACGCTTTCTTTAACCTTGTGTTTTGAAATGGAAACTCCCCATGTGTACCTGCTAAACCTTTTCTTTAATGTAAAGTGTTTCCCCCCCTGTCACCCATCACAATCTAACATTACAGGTTTTATTTACTTACTCTCTTCACTATGTCATTGTAATTCCCGCTAAAATATGAAATTTAGTTAGTTAGTTAGTTAGTTACCTAGTTACTTATTTATGGTGCTGGGGATAGAACCTAGGGACATTCTACCTCTGAACTATACCCCCAGCCTGTTTTATTACTATAATTTGAAACAGGGCCTCACTAAGTTGTGGAGGGCCTCACTACATTGCTGAGGCTGCCCACACACCTGCAATCCTCCTGTTTCAGCCTCCCAAGTGCTGGGATTACAAGCATGTACCACCATGCCCAATTAAATGTGAGATTCTGGAAGATTAGCAAGCACTACATCAGCAGCAAATACTTACTGGATATTAAGTTAAGTAATTGTTGAATCAATCAATCAATGTAATTTTTCATGAGGAACTTTATATAAGGTTCAGCTAGATCAAGTGGGACAGGTACCATAAATACCATTTTCTGTACTGCAAAACTACTCTCCTCTCTACTGGGATCTGTTTAGAAGTCTCTTTCTTTGAGTATCTTTTTAATTCATCACCAAGAAAACCACATCTAACCCATTTACCATTGGGCACATCATTTAATTTGTGTTTTCAATTTATAACATGTGAATGATAGAAGAAATGATCTTGCTCTCCTTTCAAGTTCACTGAGTATGTTTAGAAAAGGTAAGCATGTAATGGCAATCCATGTGATAGGAAAAAAATAATGTTGATACAGATAGTCATTATTCATATTTATGTATTTAAAAACACATTCTAGCTATGATTATTCTACTCCAGGAAATCCAAGTGCAAACTTTGTCTAATTTGTTTTTATTTCCCCTAGGTGGCCTTAGGTGACCATGGACATTGAAGCGTATTTTGAAAGAATTGGTTATAAGAACTCTAGCAGAAAATTGGACTTGGAAACATTAACTGACATTCTTCAGCACCAGATCCGAGCCATTCCCCACGAGGCCTTTAATATCCATTGTGGAGAACCCATGGAGTTGGGCTTAGAAGCCACTTACGATCAGATCGTGAGGCGGAAGCGGGGTGGGTGGTGTCTCCAGGTCAATCATCTCCTGTACTGGGCTCTCACCACAATGGGTTTTCAGACCACAATATTGGGAGGAGATGTTTACATCACTGCAGTCAAAAAATATAGCGGCCACATGATTCACCTCCTACTAAAGGTGACCCTCAGTGGCAGGAACTACATCGTCGATGCTGGGTTTGGAGGTTCCTACCAGTTGTGGCAGCCTATGGAATTAGTTTCTGGGAAGGAGCACCCCCAGGTGCCTTGCATCTTCCGCTTGACAGAGGAGGAAGGAACCTGGTACTTGGACCAAATCAG
>PVLC010019062.1:21309-31388 GCA_004027655.1 Graphiurus murinus | reverse complement strand
CCTCCTCTTTTATTTTATTTTTTTGTGAAACTGGGGATTGAATTCTTTTTTTTTTTTTTTTTTTTGCGGTACTGGGGATTGAATTCAGGGGCATTCTACCTCCGAGCTACACCCCCAGCCCTATTTTTTATTCTTTATTTTGAAACCGAGTCTCACTAAAGTTGCGGAGTGCCTCACTAGGTAGCTGAGGCTGGCTGCGAACCCGGATCCTCCGGTCTCAGCCTCCCGAATGCTGGGATTACAAGCGTGCGTCACCATGCCAGGCTTGGGGATTGAATTCTGGTGTTTTACCTCTGAGCTATACCCTCACCTCCAGCCCTTCTTATTTATTTGTTTTTTTTTTTTTTTTTTTTTTTTTTGAAATAGGGTGTCACTAAGCTGCTGAGGGTCTTTGCTAAGTTGCTGAGGCTGGCCTTGAACCTGCAATCCTCTTGTCTCAGATCCTAGGTACTAGGTCTACAGACATGTGCCTGTAGACCATGCCCAGCTGGGCTTTACCTCCCTTAATGTGCAGCGCTATTGGATGCCATGGCATGATAGCTGCAGGTGTATGATTGTGTTAAGTGTGTTTGAACCTTGTGCTTTCAGTAAGTTGCGGAGCCTCATCAGAGGAGTAACTTGTAAATAAATCATGCTTAGTGACTTATTTGTTTATTTACTTATTTATTCATTGTGGGATAAGGCAAGCTGCACATGGTGGCACACACATGCCTGTCACCCCAGGACTTGGGAGGCTGAGACAGGAGGATCTCAGGTTCCAGGCCAGCCTCAGCCACTTAGGGAGACTGCCGGCAACTCAGTGAGAGCTTGTTTCAAAATAAGAAATAAAAAGGGCTGGGATGTAGTTAGGAGGTAGCATGCCCCTGTGTTCAAAAATAAATAAGTAAATAAGGCAGATCAAAATGCAGCTCAAAACCCCTGCACCCTGTAGGAGAGGAGGTGCATTCTCAGCCCCTCGGATAGGAACAGCTCTGCCTGCCTGAGACCCCCCGAAGGCTGCTGTTTGTACCCACTGCTTCCTGACGTCACAGAGAAACAAAGGCTCCTTTTGTGATCTTGAGGTGCCGTGTGGCCAGGCAAGACAAAGGGACATTCAATAAAGTCTCCAGACCTTTCCTTTACCTTTAAATTACTTCTCCAAATTTGCATATTGTGCAATACGGCAGATCTTCAAATGTCTTTCTGTAACTGGACCTGGCTCCAATATGCCTGATGTTGTAACTTTTCTCTTTGTGATGGGAGGGAGAAGGGAAGGATTAGTTGTCTTTTTTTCCCCTTTCAGAGAACTGCCAAAATAATTTTGACTCTCCCAGATGAAGTCAGTTTGAAAATTGTGGTTCTCCTGAGGCTTCTTTGGAAGAAGACAGAGGAATTCTGAGAAACCAGTGGTGGGGGCTGCCAAGACACTGTGTCCCTGGCCACCGCTTCTGTTTCTGTGCCTTGGGGTCAGCTTGGGAACAAAACTGCAGCCTGCAGGCTTGGGAGAGCTGGTTCCTACGCTTGTCCCCGCTCACCTGAGAGCCCAGGACCTCGACTTGCCCTGCCTCCTGTGCTTCTCAGGCTGCGGAACCCTGGGGAAGGCCCGGGCTGTTTCTGGAGGGATGTGGGAACTGGAGGTGCCGTATCTTTGGGTCCCCTGTCTGCCTCCTGGGGTTAGAGACCAACAGGAGGGGGTGCAGCGAAGTGTGGAACCGCAGAGTTTCAGAGCTCCAAGGTGCTGCGTGACGGTGGCCAGGTGGAAAGAGAGGAAGGATGGAGTCAGACCGACCCTGAGGACATGGGGCGGGGCAGCCAGGACGCCCGCCCCATTGGCATCCTCAGACCCCACGAGCATGGGTGAGACAACGATCTTGACATGGAATTTTAGTTCCTAAGCACCGTTTGACCATTACCAGAGGGTTTGAATGTTAGCCTCTGTGAAAGGAGCTCTCATGAGGAACACTGTGAGCATGTACGGAGCAACGCCGAGCGGTGGCGGATGAGTATTGCGTGTGCATGGAAATGGTTATCACCACCTAATACAGTCCTCTCACTTGAAGCAAAACACACCAGAGCCCAGAGCAGCTGGGCCATCTGCCCAGTGACACACAGAAGAAGAACTTGGGGACAGACTCTCTCCTGCCCTCCTCTCATGTCACCTGCTGCTATTCAAATCTTTTGGTTAAGTTCTCATGAAAAAGTAAAATGTTTTAGTTAGAAGTGTTTCATGGCTATCTTTTTTTTTTTTTTTTGGTGGTACTGGGGATTGAACTCAGGGGCATTCTACCTCTGAGCTATACCCCCAGACCTATTTTTTATTCTTTATTTTGAAACAAGGTCTCACTAAATTGTGGAGTGCTTCACTAGGTAGCTGAGGCTGGCCTTGAACCCAGATCCTCCAGTCTCAGCCTCTCAAATGCTGGGATTACAAGTGTGCGCCACCATGCCCGGCTCATGGTTATCTTTTAAACATCAAAATAATATTGATGTGAAAATGGGGGACTTCATAGGCAAGCCTCTGTGGGCTGGAGTGGGGCCTGTCTGTCCAGGCTTGGCGATGCTGGACACTTTCCCTCTGGAAACGACTCTTTCTTATTTTTTAACTTTTATTAGTGCATTGCCATTATACATCATAGTGAAGGTCACTGTGATACAAACTACACACATAGCTCTTGGTGTGTTTCTCTCCACATCTCCCTCCCCCGCCTCCCTCCCTGTACATGTTAATGAAATTGGTAGTAATACCTCCATATTGCTAAAGTATTATTTGAACTGTTTTCTTCCTGAATCTTCCTTTTCCCTCCCCCAACCTCTTTACACTATTCTACAGGCCTCCTTATACATTATTTAAAGTCCCTTTTGTAGGTGGGTGTGGTGGTGCAGGCCTGAAGTCCCAGTACTTGGGAGGCTGAGACAGGAAAGTCACAGGTTTGAGGCCAGCTTCTGCAATTTAGCAAGACCCTCAGCAACTTAGAAAGACACCATTTCAAAATGAAAAGTAGAAAAGGACTGGAGGTGTAACTCAGAGGTAGAACACCCCTGAGTTCAATCCCCAGGACCCCCTCTCCCCCAAAAGTGTCCCTTATTGTCTCCATCAATATTCTCACTGCTATAATCCCAAATGACTGACCACACAACCCAGAGGAAGGAAGATTTATTGCTCACAGTTTTTTTTTGGAGATTCCGGGTTCAGTCCAAGGTGAGGCCAGGTTCTGGAGTTCAGGGCATTGTGGTGGAACGAGAGAAAGAGAGAGCGAGAGAGAAGAGAAGAGAAGAGGAGAGGAGAGGAGAGGAGAAGAGAGGAGAGGAGAGGAGAGGAGAGAGAGAACAAAGCTCTGATCTTACAGCATGGAGACTGGAAGCAGAAAGAGAGGAAAGAGGGTAGGAGAGGGCCTTATATAACCCCAAGGCCACACCCCCGGGACCCTCCTTAGCAACCAAGCCCTGCTTCCAACATTGCTACCTTGTTTCCGTGAGCGCTAGGGGGACTTTCTGAATCTAAACCATTACACTAATGCTTCCTATTTTCTGTCTGGCTTCCTGTGGGAGCCATTCTTAAACATTTCTTTGTACATTTCCCCCCAGCATGGTACTAAGAAAAGTCACTTTCCTCCTCACCAAGATGTTCATGCCCTCTAGGGGAAGGCAGATTAGGGAGTAAGTCTCTCAGGTATCACTTAATAAATCAGCAGAAGCCGGGTGTGGTGGCGCACGCTTGTAATCCCAGCATTCGGGAGGCTGAGACCGGAGGATCCGGGTTGGTGGCCAGCCTCAGCTACCTAGAGAGGCACTCTGCAACTTAGTGAGACTCGGTTTCAAAATAAAGAATAAAAAATAGGGCTGGGAGTGTAGCTCGGAGGTAGAATGCCCCTGAGTTCAATCCCCAGTACCGCAAAAAAAAAAAAAAAGAAAAAAAATTAAATCAGCAGAGACCTGGTGCAGGCCTGATGGTGGCTGACACTCGGCCAATGGCTGTTGTTATTCGAGTGATTTTCAGGGGGTCATCCAGCTGTTGGTGCCAGGCAGGCCTGTCAGGTGTGCAGTGTCTACTCTATATGGCCCAGCCCCATTTTCCTAGCATACTACAGCGGGGGAAATGAGACTCAGAATTTTTTTTTTTCTTCAGTGCTGGGAATTGAACCCGGGGCATTCTACCTCCAAGCTACACCCCCAGTCCTATTTTTATTCTTTATTTGGAAACAGGGTCTCACTAAGTTGCTGAGGGCCTCACTAAGTAGCTGAGGCTGGCCACAAACCTGTGGTCCTCCTTTCTCAGCCTCCCAGGTACTGGGATTACAAGCATGTGCCACCACGCCCGGCAAAGCTCAGCAATTTTGATGAGTGATACCTTAACTATGCACGTGAGAGACTGCCAAGCACTATCTTACTGGGCACAGAGGTCAAGAACCCAGACCTCAAGATCAGATCTTCTGAGTTTATATCTATCTGTGGCTTCCTGGTTATGTGGTGTTGGGCAAATAACCAAACCCCTTGTGGTTCGATTGGATCACTTATAAAATGAAGATAATAATAGTGTCCGCTTCAAGGAATGTGACGAGTTAATGCTGGGGAGCTCCTAGCGATATTGCAGAAGGAAATAATGAACGGCAGCCATTGTGTTCACAATTCATCTTTCCTTCTGATCTGTACCCCATCCAGTGGGCAGTGCTGGTACTACTGCTCACATAACTTACTCAGGCTCATAAAGCTAAAAAGGAAGAGCATAGTTTTCTGAATCCTACTTTACAACCTCAAATATTTTGCTGTTTTGAATCTCTAGAGATAGGAACTAGTGTGTAACCTCACTAAGGTGAAATTAAATTCAAAGTGTGAGTGTCATGAATCTTTTCCAGAAATACTGGGGCATACTACCCTTGGGGTGTGACTCCTACAGCAAGTTCTAGTTTCTCCCGAGCTATATATATGTACTTCTTGCTCATCAATTTGTCTTTTTCCCAGACACATAAGATATTCCATGAATAAATGGCACTGTGGTCAAATACATTTGGAAAACTGAGATACAAAGATTTTTGTTAGAAATGCACAATGCAATGCGGAACTGTGAGAAACAATCTTTTCCTGATAAATTGAAAAAAAGAAAAGAAATCCACAATGCAAGCCGGGCATGGTGGTGCATGCCTGTAATCCCAGCACCTGGGAGGCTGAGACAGGAGGATTGTAGATTCTATGCCAATAGTAACTTAGCAAGACCCTATTTAAAAAAAAATAGGGCTGGCAGTGTAGCTCAGAGGTAGAACACCTCTGGGTTTAATCCCCCTCCTCTTCCCTCCTCCCCCTTTCTCCCTACAGACTGTAGTTAACAGCAGGGCTTTTGCTTTATGAGTAGATGGGAGCTGCTCTTGCTGTGGGCTGAGTAACTGTGTACAGGGGGTGATGGATGTGGTTCCATTACAGTAATCATTTCATAATCTGTGCGTTTCTTATAACATCAGCTGCATGTGTATCAGCCCGCACATTTTCTTTTTGCCTCAGGCTCCAGTGTTTTTTCCTTCTGGGTTTTTAAAATGCACATTTTTCTTGGTGCATTGTAATGATGCATTACAGTGAGATTCAAGGTGACACCTACAAACACAGGCTGACACCACTTGGCGATTTCTTCTGGATCCCACCCCCTTCCCCTCCTCGTACATTTTAGTGAGGTTGGTAGCGATACCTTCAAGCCGTGGACAGAGCATTATTTGAACGGATCCCTTCCTCAGTCCTCCTTTCCCCCTCCCGGTGTCCCTTCCTCAGCCCCCTTCCCCTGTTCTGATGCTTACCTCAAGTCTCCCTTTTTGTTTCCTATTTTCTCTGCAGCTTCCACATATGACAGAAGACATAAGACCCTTGACTTTTTGAGTCTGCCTAGTTATATCCATTTTCCTGCAAATGACATTTTGTTCTTCTTTATGGCCGAGTAAAATTAAAATTCGATGTGTGTATATACCACATTTTCTTTATTCATCTGTTGACAAACACCTAGTTTGGTTTAATAATTTGGCTTTTTTTTTTTGCGGGGGAGGGGGAGGTACTGGAGGTTGGATGCAGAGGCCTTCTACCTCTGAGATACACTCCAGCCCTTTTTACTTTTTTGTTTTGAAACACGGTCTCATTAAGTTGCTGAGGGACCTTGCTAAGTTGCTGAGGCTGTCCTTGAACCTATGATCCTCCTCCCAAGTACTGAGATTGCAGGCTTGCACTGCCACACCTGGCTTGTCTATTGTTACTGTCATGCTGTAAACGTGGATATATGTATGTCATTCTAGTATTCCGACTAATTCTTTTGGAAAGATTCTGAGGGGTGGTGTGGCTGGGTCATATGGTGGTTCCATTCTAGTCTTTTGCAGAACCTCCTTCTGATCTCCATAGTGGCTGTACTAATTTGCAATTACAACAACAGTGTGTGAGAATTCCTATTTTCCCGCATCATTGCCATCATTATTATTGTTTGTATTCCTTTTTTTTTTTTTTTTTTTGGTGGTGGTACTGGGGATTGAACCCAGAGGCATTCTACTTTCACGCTACACCCCCAATCCGATTTCATTTCTTATTTTGGAAACAGGGTCTCGTTAGGTTGACGAGTCTCACTACTTGCTGAGGGTGTCAGTGAACCTGTGATCCTCCTGTCTCAGCCTCCTAAGTACTGGGATTACAAGCATGCGCCATCAAGCCTGCCAGGTTATTGTTTGTATTCTTGATGATTGTCATTCTAACTAGAGTGAGATTAAATCTCAGTGTAGTTTTGATTTGCATTTCTCTGTTGGCTAATGATGTTGACTACTTTTGGTCATTTGTATTTCTTCTTTTGAGAAGTGTCTATTCAGTTAAATCACCCATTGGGTTATTTTATTTTATTTTATTTGTATATTCTAGATATTAGCTCAGGCTCTAGTGTTGCTCTTGGTGAATCACACAACTTCTGTAAGCACTTCTCAGACTGTGCTGTGAGGAGAAGACGGGTGGAAGGAGGAAACTCATCAAGAATGACTCCCTGGTAGCGCAGTGTGGTGGTGCATGCCTGGAATTCCAGTTCTTGGAAGGCTGAGACAGGAGGATCACAGATTCAAGGGCAGCCTCAGCAATGTAGTGAGGCCCTCAGCAATTTAGTAAGACCTTGTTTCAAAAAAAAACCCCAAAAAACTGTAGAATGTACCTGGGTTCCAACTCCAGAGACACACACACACACACACACACACACACACACACACACACACACACACACAAAACAAAACAAAAAAAGGAATATTCTCTGAAGGAGGGGCATGTCAAGGGGGTAGTGCAGATAACCTTTTCTTTTCCCCTTTCTTTTCTTTTCTTCATACTGGGCATTGAACCCAGGTACATTCTACCTCTGAGCTACACCCAAATCCTATTTTATTTTTTATTTTGAAACAGTATCTCTCTAAGTTGTTGAGGGTCCTGTTAAACTGCTGAGACTAGCTGAAAACCTTTTGATCCCCCTATCTTGGCCTCCCAAGTACTGGGATTACAGGTATGCGCCACCATGCCCGGCTAACATTTTCTTAAATATGCTGAGATGCAAGGTATCTTTGAGGCTTGGCTGTCTGATAATGTGAATTTCTGTAAGAAAAGTTATCAAATAAGCAGTTGGATAAATGGGTCTGGAATTCAGAGGCCACAGCTCGACACCCCAGACCTCTGACTGGCCTGGCCAGTAGATGACATCAGTGAGAGCCGAGGTCACCTGTGCAGATCCTCAACCCTGGGTGCCAAGCTTCCAGGTGTTTTTTTTGTTTTTATTTATTTATGTATTTATTTATTTATTTTTTGCGGTACTGGGGATTGAACTCAGGGATATTCTACCTCCGAGCTATACCCCCAGCCCTATTTTTTATTCTTTATTTTGAAACCGGGTCTCACTAAGTTGCAGAGTGTCTCGCTAGGTAGCTGATGCTGGCTGCCAACCCGGATCCTCCGGTCTCAGCCTCCCAAATGCTGGGATTACAAGCGTGCGCCTCCACGCCTGGTGATTTTTTGTTTTTAAAGCAGGGTCTCACTAGTTTGCTGAGAGTCTTGCTAAATTGCTGGGTCTGGTCTCGAACCTGTCATCCTTCTGCCTCAGCCTCCCAAGTACTGGGATTACAGATGTGTGCTATCATGCCTGGCTAAGGTAGGTTTTGTTTTGCACAGATACCAGTGCAGCGAGTCAGGGATATGAAGAAAGAGGAAATATGTCCCAAACAAAGGAGCCAGAAAAATCTCCAGAATGGACCAAATGACCTAGCAGAGAATTCAAAACAAGCACCATGGAGATGCTGAGTGAGGCCAGGAGAACCATGTGGGAACAAAGCAAGAGCTTCCCTAAGCAACAGGAAATGTGAAAAGGCACCAAGCAGGAGTCGTGGACGTGAGCGTGAACAACTGAGTGAATAATTCACTAGAGGGGTTCACAGCGGACTAAATCAGGCTGAGGAAGGATTAGGGAACCCGAAGAAGGGACATGGGAGAGTATCCAGTCAGAGGAGCAAAGTGAAAAAACGTTAAAAAAGAGCAAAGAAAGCTTAAGGGGACTTTTGGACATTGTCAACAGACAACTCTATGTATTAATGGGAATTATAGATGGAGATGAGAGAAATGGGAAGATCTTATTCAAAGAAAAAAAATTGAAAATAACCAAAATTATAATCATGCTAATGAATAGGCAACAACAACAACAACAAAAAACTGAATTGTGACATCAATAACAAAGTGTGTATGTGTGGGGAAAAAGAAAAGAGAGTTTTTGTATGTGATTGAAGTTAAGCCGAATTAGATAAACTAGACTGTTATTACAGTCAAACCTTGCTAAGATGGACATATGCAGTTTCTTCATGACACACAATCAGAGGTGAAGAGCATTGCCAGGCTTAGTGACACATGCCTGAAAATCCCAGTACTGAGGCTGACACAGGAGGAGCCCAGGTTTGAGGCCAGCCTCAGTAACTCAGTGAGACCCTGTCTCAAAATGAAAAATAAAAAGGGCTGGGCATCTAGCTCAGAGGTAGAATGCCCCTGGGTTCAGTCCCCAGTACAGGAGAAACAAAACAAAAAACCCCAGACAATTTAATATGAAAAGGAAGAAGAGTATAGAACAGCACCAGGCCAGAGAGAACCACAAAACCCAGGCAGAGCTGAGAGGTCCCCACGACAGTTTCTCTGGAGTCCCAGTCAGAATGACGGGGATGGCTGTCCAGGCCCGCCGTTGCTGCTGCATCTGTGCTGCTCAAGGTGGCTAGGTATGGTATGGGCCACTGCTCAAAGATCTCACTAGAGCCAATGTCTCCATGTTCCAGTTTTACAAAGGACAGCAAAAACTTGTTAGTCAGTTAATGATTGATACATTTAAATTGGTTACCTTGGATTAGCAAAAGAGTTAACTGGGCATAAACAAGATGGGACTTTCCAACCTAGGGAAAAAGCTGGGGAAGAAAAACAAGTTAAAGAAGGAGTTAAGGGGGAGACACCTGTCTGTACTACAGCACCGTGCTAACTTGAATGAGCAAAAGGTTAAGATGTCCTGGAATCAAAGATAATTTTTGTCTCAATTGAACAGTCTTCTCTTTCATGGAAGCATAATGGTTTGAAACCAGTTCTTGGGAGGCTGAGACAGAAGGATTGCAGATTTGAGGCCAGCCTCAGAAAATTAGCAAGACCCTGTCTCAAAAATAAAATAGTGCTGGGGATGTACTGTGGGAGTAGAGTGTCCTGGGCTCAATCCCCAGCACTACACAAACACACACACACACACACACCAAAAAGAGAAGAAAGAAAATATATTGTTTTGAGGACCTCTGGGTGTACCAGGAGGTCTATTTTGTAGCTTGGAAAGTGATAATTTTTTTCCTTTGGAGAAATCCAACCTTTAGCTTTCATTTATAAGTACGTAGGAGCCTGAATGGAGGGGAGGCCATCCGTGCTGAGGAGCATGGCCGTCCACAGTGGCTCTGGGGTCAACTCTCAGCTTCTCTGCGTAACTTCCCAGGATCCTCTGGAGATTACAGCTTTTTTTTTTTTTTTTTTTTTTTTTTTTTTTTTTTTTTTTTTTTTTTTTTTTTTTTTTTTTTTTTTTTTTTTTTTTTTTTTTTTTTTTTTTTTTTTTT